>JAJOZX010010971.1:55000-124157 GCA_023014485.1 Bathynomus jamesi
CTCTAAAGGAACTGGCTGTGCGCCGTTTACGCATTACGCCCTTTAAGCCGTGGTCCTAAAGGTTGTATGTATGTGTAAGATTGTGTATGTGTGTATCACCTGTCTGTATTCTCTGGCCCTCTAAAGAAACTGGTTGTGAGCCGTTTACGCCATACGATTGGCTGTCTTCTAAGCAGGAAGGCTTGTAAAGACACCATTATGCGCCGCGTTATGCCAACGAGAACATCTCTCTCTCCTCTCTTTCCTTCCTGTGTTTTATTACCCTTCTTTGTTAGGTTAGGTTACCCACATTTGAAGGGTCTAGTCCGCATACACGTCTTAATAAAGGTTTTACTTTTTCAGTACAAACCTACATGCATACACACCCACATATATACACATACAATTCATATATATATACTTTTGTGGGCCTGATCCGCCAAGTCAGGTTACCCTCTCCCTCCTCCTCCCCCTTGGAGGGTCTAAACCATTCACCCCTTGTTTCATAACCCCCTCTCCCCCTTTGGATGGTCTAAGCCAGTCTCCCCACTTGTTGCATAGCCTCCCTACCCCCCTACCCCCCCTTGAACATTGTTGATCATGTTGCATTCAATTGATTTGCACTCTCACATTTGCTAACATACTACTATTCAAGACAAATATAATGTAATTTCAAAGGAACACCCTCAGAAATGGGTCCATTCAATGTCTGCAAGAAGCATAGCCATCATGGAGGACTTGCGAAGTACTAGATTTTAGGTACTGTAACCTAAAATTTAGTACTTCGCAAGTCTTCCATGAATGCTATGCTTTTTGCAGACATTGAATGGACCCATTTTTGAGGATGTTCCTTTGAAATTACATTCTATTTGTCTTGAGTAGTAGTATGTTTTCAAAATGTGAGAGTTTAAATATCATTAATGTAAACTACTAAATTATCTACAATTATCAATGAATAACCTCAATAAACCCTTAGAAAGCAAAACACTGTTTTATTTTTTCTTCAAAACATGGCGTATACTCAAATATTTTAGGTGGATTCAGACCTTTGACCGGTAATATATATATATATATATATATATATATATATATACACACCTTTCTTTCACTCTTTTCAGGTGTTGCGTGTGATGATTTTCTCATTTCACGGAGGTAAGGTTTGTTGTCCCTCTTCTTGGGTTGGCCTGGTGAAGTAAAGAGTTAGTTTCTTGCGCTTTCCACTTCACATAGTCAGACACTCCCGGCTCATCTGGAATTGTTTTGAGACAGGCAACTACTTTTCTTTTGAAGATATCCACCGCTGCACAACTCTTGTTCCTTAGTTCCTTGGGCTTGAACAGTCTTGGCTGACAACAAGGGTGTTTCAAAAAGAGTTATATGATTTCAACGTTCTGTCATTTCATTGTTTATAACGCTGTACCCTTCTCTTTTTCAGATTATGGTGGTGGTGTTGTGACATGTATAATATATCATCGGTAGGATTCTCAGTCAATCATGGTGTTCAGTAAGGACCAGAAAGTAAAAATTGTAAGTTTATGGTTTGAGACTAAATCATATGTGGAAGTGCGCCGGCGGTTCTGTCATGATAACAATCTCCACACGCGCAATGGACCCTCAAATTGTGACATTAAGCGATTTGTGGAGCAGTTTAAAACAAAAGGAAGTTTAGAAAACCATAGTAAAGGCAATAGTGGTCGCCCACCAAGTGTCACAAAGAGCCAATTCAACATTGATCTTGTCAGAGATTCAGTTATCAACAGCCCCAAGAAATTTCATCGGCGTCGCTCCCAAGAACTGGCTATCACACCCTCATCTGTGTGGCGCATTCTGAAAAAAGAACTCAAGCTCTACCCTTATATCATATCTACAAGGCATAAACTTACTGTGAATGACATGACAAGTCGAGTAACAATGTGCAACTGGCTCAGTGATAGGATGGAAAGGTACCCGAACTGGATGAACAGTGTGTAGTTCAGTGATGAAGCTCATTTCCACTTGAATGGGGCCATAAACAACCATAACAATATCTTCTGGGGTCAAGAAGCACCTGAGGAAGTGTCTGAGAGGTTGCTCAAGGGCCCCAAGGTGACATGTTTCTGCGCGTTGAATGCTAGATGCGGAATGCTTGGACCTTATTGGTATGAAGACGCAAATGGCAAAACGCAGACTGTGAATGGGGAGCGTTACCGTGCTGTCTTACAGAGATTTCATGCTGACCTCGCTCAACTTTTGACACCGAATCAACTCAGAATGGCATGGTTCATGCAGGATGGTGCCCCTCCTCACACAGCTGGAGAAACTATCGATCTGCTTCACCAGTTGTTCGGAAACCGGCTGATCAGTCTGGACACAGCACACGAGTGGGTGCCGCATAGCCCCGATCTCAATCCGCTTAACTTTTATTTTTGGGGAGCTGCCAAGGGCACAGTCTACGCTAATAAATCCCGAACACTTGCTCTTGTAAAGCAGGAGGTGGCAGATTTTTGCCAGGCAGTCACCCCAACCACGTGCAGAACAGTTGCACAGAACTTTGGCGTCCGCGTCAAGGCCTGTTTGAACAGGGGCAGGACACACATTGAAAACGTGAATTACAAAAAGTTTGCTTAAATGATTTTAAAAGTGTCATAATGTGAGCTTTGAGTGAATGTATAGATCAGCATTCTGTGATTAGTAGTTTTTTGGTAATAAAAGGTTCAAATCATATAACTCTTTTTGAAACACCTTTGAAACACTGTTGTTTCAGTGGTTATAGGGTTGAAAGTAAGATTAGGGACTAGTTCCTCCATTATTTTCCAACTGTAAATAATGGTGTACCTCTCTTTTCTTCTTTCCAGCGAATATAAATTTAATTCACGTAATCTTTCCCAGCAATTTAGTATATATATGTACTTACTTACTTTATGCGAATTCGAACGACGCATCCCGCCTCATTTGAGGGATTTGATCAATATATATATATATATATATATATATATATATATATATACGAAGTGTGCTCAAAATGTTTGGTAAATAGTCCCGCAACTAATGAACGCGTGTCATGCGTGTCTGCAAAATCGCCAGACGCCACAAAAACGCCCTCACACAAAGCAATGACACGGCCCACTGGTGCGTAATTGAATGGTGTTTGTTAGCATCTGGCAAGTGGCACAAGGTGCCGTCATTAGCCATACACACTGACATCACCTAGTGACACGCGTTTATTACTTGCGGGACTATTTACCGAACTTTTTGATCACACCTCGTGTATATATATATATATATATATATATATATATATATATATATATATATATATATTAACTGCAAACACACAGTATAATTAATGTAAAGAACGACCTTGTGTGGAAGAGCGTTCCGCACAAGATGAGGAGGGAGAACGAACAAATGAAAAATGAGGTACCCCCCGGGAATCGAACCCGGGATCATCCGATTACCGGTCAGATATGCTATCCACTACACCAAGGACCTCGCTCAATCAGAAGTCGTAATTCTCCTACATACGAGCAGAAACCAATGCCCTGAGGGGGCACCTTCGCATGCCGTACAAATATACATTTTAACTGCAAACACCACACAGTATAATTAATGTAAAGAACGACGCTTGTGTAGAAGAGCGTTCCGCACAAGATGAGGAGAGAGAACGAACAAATGAAAAATGAGGTTCTCTCTCCTCATCTTGTGCGGAACGCTCTTCTACACAAGCGTCGTTCTTTACATTATATATATATATATATATATATATATATATATATATATATATATATATATATGTATGTATACACATTTACACACACACACATATATATATACAGTTACATATATATATATATATATATATATATATATATATATATATATATAATATATATATATATATATATATATATATATAACGTAAAGAACGACGCTTTGTATAGGAGAATTATCCGCGCAAGATGAGAGCGAAAGAACGAAACAAATGAAAAAATGAGGTAACCACCCGGGATAATTATCCTATACAAAGCGTCGTTCTTTACGTTAATTATACTGCGTGTTTGCAGTTATAATGTATATATATATATATATATATATACATATATATATATACATATATACACACACACACACATATATATATATATATATATTAGGGCGGCTCGTTTTTACACTTTTTTCGATATTTGATTGGGGGTAGTGCGGAAAAGTTGCGATTTGGAGAGAAAATAAAGTGTGTAAAATTTTTTTGATCTACGTCAATACCTTCCGGTGGCAGCGAGTCCTTAAAAATCGAAAAATAGGTCTAAAAACACATAAAAATACGATATTTGAAAAAAATAGTCATAATTATATTTGTGAGTATTTTTGAACGGGGTAGATTGGAAAATGGTTTTAAAGACTTACAAAATAAACAATAAAAATTTCAGCACAATCTGTTAATAACTTCCGGCGGCGTCTTAGCCGTTAAAATATCCAAAATATTGATTTAAAGCAAGTTTTAACAAGATGTTATACAAATGTTAATTCCGGTATATTTCTGTGCAAACAACCCTGAGAACACTATTATAGGCTTGAATAAATTAATAGCAGTCATTGAACAATGACCATTATATAAAATGCACACTGTGCATTGCACACTGCACACTGCTACATCCCCCGTTCCCTACCCTATATTAGCTGGGAAAGGAAGCGACGTTGTCAGTTGTTGTGTGTCACGTGTGGCGAGAGGTTGTGTTATAACTTGTTCATCAACCGTGGTATATCACCATTTACTCGCAGTTAGTTGGTAAATATCGTAAATAGATTTATAATGTCTGAAAAGAAACCTTCAAAAGTAACCAGAACGTTAGCAAAATGCCATAGCATCGGTCAACCAGCAGATTTTGTTAATAATGTTCTACCTACTTATGGAAATGTGCTAAGAGCTTATCTTTGGCACCGAAACAACAGAAAACGACAGGCCAAGATCCTCCATTCCAGATTATTGCCAATGACATCATTTCCAAACTTCAAGAGATATGGCTCACAGCTTCAATCCCAACTTTATCAAGGAAAAGAATACATGATATGCTCAAAAACTATCATAATAAGTACAAGACCTTACTTAAAACAGGTAAACTAAAAAGGAATTCTGAAAGTTACAAAAGTAAATTGAAGTCATTTCAGGAACATTCGGAACAACTATTTGATATTGCTTCTTGTAAATGTGGTAATTGGAATTCTTGTTTTTGCTGTAAAGAAAAAAAAGTGCCCCCAAATGAAAGAACATTTTTAGAAGATCAGCGTACAATGTACGCTGATCTTCTAAATGTTCTTTCATTTGGGGGCACTTTTTTTTCTTTACAGCAAAAACAAGAATTCCAATTACCACATTTACAAGAAGCAATATCAAATAGTTGTTCCGAATGTTCCTGAAATGACTTCAATTTACTTTTGTAACTTTCAGAATTCCTTTTAGTTTACCTGTTTTAAGTAAGGTCTTGTACTTATTATGATAGTTTTTGAGCATATCATGTATTCTTTTCCTTGATAAAGTTGGGATTGAAGCTGTGAGCCATATCTCTTGAAGTTTGGAAATGATGTCATTGGCAATAATCTGGAATGGAGGATCTTGGCCTGTCGTTTTCTGTTGTTTCGGTGCCAAAGATAAGCTCTTAGCACATTTCCATAAGTAGGTAGAACATTATTAACAAAATCTGCTGGTTGACCGATGCTATGGCATTTTGCTAACGTTCTGGTTACTTTTGAAGGTTTCTTTTCAGACATTATAAATCTATTTACGATATTTACCAACTAACTGCGGGTAAATGGTGATATACCACAGTTGATGAACAAGTTATAACACAACCTCTCGCCACACGTGACACACAACAACTGACAACGTCGCTTCCTTTCCCAGCTAATATAGGGTAGGGAACGGGGGATGTAGCAGTGTGCAGTGTGCAATGCACAGTGTGCATTTTATATAATGGTCATTGTTCAATGACTGCTATTAATTTATTCAAGCCTATAATAGTGTTCTCAGGGTTGTTTGCACAGAAATATACCGGAATTAACATTTGTATAACATCTTGTTAAAACTTGCTTTAAATCAATATTTTGGATATTTTAACGGCTAAGACGCCGCCGGAAGTTATTGACAGATTGTGCTGAAATTTTTATTGTTTATTTTGTAAGTCTTTAAAACCATTTTCCAATCTACCCCGTTCAAAAATACTCACAAATATAATTATGACTATTTTTTTCAAATATCGTATTTTTATGTGTGTTTTAGACCTATTTTTCGATTTTTAAGGACTCGCTGCCACCGGAAGGTATTGACGTAGATCAAAAAATTTTTACACACTTTATTTTCTCTCCAAATCGCAACTTTTCCGCACTACCCCCAATCAAATATCGAAAAAAGTGTAAAAACGAGCCGCCCTAATATATATATATATATATATATATATATATGAACATGTAGTTTTAGTATTAGGTCCGTATATTATACGCTCCCTTTTCAGACAAAAGTAATAACTTCTTTTATATTAGATTCTCACGAACCAATCATAATAAAGAGGGGTTCGCATTTATATGGGTTTTGCGTTTTGGGTTAATTGATTTGCAATTTTTTATTTCCTTATCGTTCTCTCCCTTTATTTTTGTCCCTTTTTTATTCTTTTTATTCTCCTCTTTGGCTTTTCTGTTTCACAGAAATGAACTTTTAAAAATGAAACTGAACTTGCGTTTCCAAACAAATGAAGTACTTTCGTGTATCTTTAAGTTTCTCACAACTACTGGTCAGACTTACAGTGTAATGAGAAAAAAATTAGCGTATTTCGAGACGGGCGACTATTCCGTACATGTGAAGCCAAAATACTTTTCATGTAGTAAATGAAGGTTATTTTTTTTGGTATTTCCGCACTCTTGGATTTACTGAAGCAAGAATGGAAGAGTGACAGGAAACTAAAACTAAGGGTTTATATTTCACGCGCGCGATGAATATAATATAAATATCACGCAAGAGTGGTAGTAAAAATTAAATACTAGATAAATATTATGATTTACTTTCGCATTTGTTATTTTACGATTGGAAATCCACCTTCATTCAATAATTATGTTACTATTGACTTAAGTTTTCACGAAATAGCTTTAAGTCTATTATTAGAAATAATGTTGTCTCCACATTATGACGATTTTATCGAGTAATAAAGCCTAATTATAGTGTTTATATACAAAACTTTACAAATAACGTGTCATAAAAATCCACTCCCTTATAAAAATCTAAATTTAATACCTTTACAAATTCGTCTCGAAACCTATAATTAGTTTCCATAAATGTCGCTTTCCAAAGAATTTATGGCTTCGAACAACTTAATTTGTCACCATTAATAACTCTATTATCGAAGAATTAACACGTATTGAATCTGCGAAATGTTCTAATAATTATGGTCTATTTCCCAAACATCAAATAATCCAGAGTGAAAAAGGAGCTATAAATTTTTTTATGTGTTTTTGGCAAGTTTTGAGAGAGTTTCAAACGTTGAAGTTAACAACTGGCGAATGTCAAATTCAGAATAAAATTCCGTGCTGGAAAAGACTATAAAATAATGTTTTTATAGTGTCGGTCAGAGTCAGAATGAAGCCATTTCATTAGGCTCCCTTTGAATACCTCATCAAAAATTAATGTTTGATCTTCACTCTGTGGAAACTAATGAATAGTTTTATGCATACACACTTAGTATACATGTGAACGTATAAGCGCGCACGCATTTTATATGGGTATCATTATGTACATTCATGCGCTAAAAACGCTTGAGTAATTTTAACCCAAATTTGTGATGAATAGGTTCCGACCCTTTAAGTAGTTCAGATTACTTCACTATTTCAGTAGTTTTGAAAATAAGATTTTTTTTTACTTTTCTTATTTTCAGAGTTTCAGAAAATGATGTAGTAATCTTAGCCATTTTATGGGTCGAAGCTTATTTGATATCAACTTGGATTAAAATAACTCGCTAAGTTTGGGATTGCACATATGCGTACACAGATTTGTATACATTTAATAGTTGCTAGTATAATGTCATATTCACATTGTCAACATGAATGAAGAGTTATACATTTTCAACTGAAAGATTTATCATTTATCTAAAAGATAATTTCGCAATTTAAAACGTATCTAAATGTAAATAAGAGGTAGTTAAACTTTTCTTGCATATTTTTTCCCATCAGTTTTGCAAAATTTGATGAATCAGTATATTACAGTTACATATTCATTATATTTCAGGACTGGTTATTTCTATACATTTTAAGGCTAGGCCAATTTATTATTTATGTAATATTTAGCCTTGTATGTTCTTGCGAACGCGGACCAGTTCAAAAAACTGAAGTCTAAACTACACTTATTAAGAAAGACGTAGAAAGTACATTTAAGTATAGATTGTAACGTAATCAAAATCCGGACAGGGACTCGAACTCGCAACCTTTAGACCAGGGATTTTCAACCTTGTCTCTACTACGTACCTTTTAGAAAAGTCAATGTGCTTTCGTGTATCCCCACACAAAGCTTATATACATATACCGAGTTCAAACGGTCACTCTCTATGTACTCTATGTCAATATTAATTTGTTGAAATGTTTTGAAAAATGCATTTGGAAAAGAAAACGAAAAAAACACGTATTTTGCCAGCTTACTGTGTACCCTTGAAAAATCTAATATGTATCACTAAGGGTACGTGTATTCCTGGTTGGAAACCCTTGCTTTAGAGTCTAGTGGTTCTCAACCTGTTTTGTGTGGTTACCCAAAACCAATTCTAACCAAGCCCCATTATTTCAATCATCAGGTATTATTTTTTTTATAACTTCGGGATTATCACAATATTATTTTTTGTAATTTCTGGATCGCGTGTCGTTATCCCACAAAATAGTTATTATTACCCCAGATGGGTAATTTACCCACCGGTTGAGAACCAATGCGGTACTTACGTATTAACGGGGGGCCACCACATATTGATGATTGGTTAGGTTAAGTTGTAATATTTTCGTTAGTTGAAAATTTCTAATACATCGTATTTTTTAAATAGCAATATTTTTTAAAATATTTTTTTATACAATTTTCTGAAAAAAAATAATTTTTTTAGGCTTATTCATGATGAAAATTTGGGATCGTACTGCTTCCACCCTAATGGAGGCTATAAAAAACAATATCGCTCAGGGATCGATAATTTACTGAGACTCATGGCCGTCATACATATCGGAACATCTAGCAGAGTCAGGATTTCAACACTTTAAAGTTAACCACAAGTACAATTTCATCAACCTGGAAACTGGTACTCACACACAAGAGATCGAAAGGCTCTGGGGATCAGCTAAGTGGAGAAATAAAAAGCATCGAGGCACTGCACGCCATCACCTAGAGTCATATCTTGCTGAATTTATGTGGCGACAGTTGGTACATGATCACGATCCATTCAATTCCATTCTTAATGCTATTACAAATTTTTGGCCTCCAGAAACAAATGTTGTTTCTAAAGTGTAACATGTATTAATCATTGTAAATATTTGAAATATAAATCATTGTAAATACTTTAAAAAATATTGCTATTTAAAAAATATGATGTATTAGAAATTTTCAACTAACGAAAATATTACAACTTAACCTAACCAATCATCAATATGTGGTGGCCCCTCGTTAATACGTAAGTACCACCAATGCTTTAGAGTCTAAGGGGTTCTTAACCTTTCTAGGCTGCGATCCAAATTCTGGTCTCGGGGCTAGCTCGGCGACCAATGCCCTCAAACAGTTCACTCGTAATAGATAATAAAATAAATAATAATGGTAAAATGATTATGGCTAACATAAATAAATGATAAATGACAATTTAATGACCCAAATTTGGGTCGCGACCCAGAGGTTAAGAACCCCTGCAAGTTTAGACTGGTTAAATCAGCGCGCTAGCCGTGAGTCTTCCTGACGATCACTTATATTTTAAAGTAATATATATATATATATATATATAACTGTAGAGAAAGGAGTGTTCTTAGGGAACGGACATTTAAGAATAAAAAGGATGATCAACGCCCAAGTCAACATAATGAAGATTTAATATAAGACGTTTCGCAAGTCAGTTGCTAAAACAATAAGAAGTAAAAGATAAAATGATATAAAACTGGTGACAGACTAGTTGGACAGGTACATAATTAACTTACTTATAAAATACTTTCAATAATACAAGAACAAGAAAACTCACAATGACGACACTGTTCACAAGTTCAATTAAGTTTAATAATCATATGAAATCAAACGAAAACTGAAGTAAATTACAATATGTTTATATACATAAAATATTAAGATACATTTCCGTTATCTGCCTCCTAATAAAAAATTGACCTGTTGAGTCAACTGTACGCCCTTGACGAATGGTTGGGCTAAGTTGTGATATTTTTCTTAGTTTTAACGACAGTGTCGTCATTGTGGGATTTTTGTTGTCCTGTATTACTGAAAGTATTTTATAAATAAGTTAATTATGTACCTGTCTAACTAGTCTTTCACCAGTTTTATATCATTTTATCTTTTACTTTTTAGTGTTTTAGCAACTGATGATGGGAGTTTGACTTGCGAAACGTCTTATATTAAATCTTCATTATGTTGACTTGGGTGTTGATCATCCTTTTTATTCTTGTATATATATATTTACTTATTTATTTATTTATTATATAAAGAACATTATGGTAGGTAGGTTAAAATGCGTTTCAGAGTAAATTGCATAAATATAAAAATGGTAAATTGAGAAAAGCAATTTAGTATAAAAATTTAATCTCTTTCATACTTTTTCCTGTATTATAAATTTGGACTTTTATTTCAAGGCAATTTAATCCAATTTATTTAGAAATTAACTTTAAAGTTTCCGATATTACCAATTAAATTCGGTAGTGATGAGATGCTGAACTGCGCAGTATTCCCAAAATATATTAAAATCATTTAAATAAGTTAAAACCCAAAATACATATAAGACAAACAGAAATTAATGTAAAATATATACAGACGATCGAAAAAAAACCAAAATGTTGTGAAGCGCAATGCTTCTTAATGATATTCATTAGTGAAGAAAAATGAAGTTTCAAAATCATCTTATCATTTGAGTAGTATTTATTAGTTTATTACTTATTAATATCCTTAGTATTTTCTTAGTTTGGATAGCGCAAACTTAATATCATCAAAGGGTTCCTTGAAATTTCATTTGCTATGATGGTCTACAGATCTACAGAAGCTAAGGCTAACAAAGACCCTAAGATCCACTCTAAGGTTAACCTGAGAGAAAGAAGAGAGTAGGGGATTAAAAGAAGAGAATAAGGAGTTAAGTAAGTTGCAAAGCCTATCATTCGTGGGTTAACATTCATTCAGAAAAAGAGAGAGAAAGACTCACCATCATCATCATCCGCTGGCCACTGCCGACAAGTCGGAAAAATAGTCGAAGAGAATAGGAAAGGGGTGAAAGATGAAAAGAAGTAAAATAAGAACGCTTACAAATCATGCAAACAGTCTTAACTCAAACACTGTCATGCCATGCAAACTACAGACATGCAAGTAAAGAGAGGATAAGAAAAGAGAGGGAAAAAAAAGTATGAAGAGTATAACAAAAAGTGGGTTAGTTTACACTACGAGCTACATCTAAGTTCGTGTTAGTCTAATTTTGTTTTCAAATATAATTTTGTTGCTGGCATATCACACGCTGGCATGTCACAAGCTGGCATTACTTGTCAAGTCAACAAGTAACGGGGATGGACTCATCACTTACATACGTAAAAGCATTAGTTACAGTGATGCCACCCAAAACATTACAAACACAATCCAAGCAGATAACACGATAGAAATACAGGCAGTTAACATTATAACACGCGCAAAACACAACACCACACTAATCAACATTTACATCTCACCAGATAGTTCACCTCAGGTGCCAGCCAATTACAATCCACAATTACACAATCTGGCCTCTCTCACTAATGTCATCTTAGGAGGAGACTTCATCGCTAAAGACACTAGTTGGTACCTGCACAACCAAAGCAACACCAGAAGCGCCAACATAGCCACACAACTAAACAGCCTCTTCATTCTTAACAATAGAGAAGAACATACACACATACCACATCAAGCAGGATACTCAAACTCCTCCCCAGACATAACGTTCTGTTCCCCCTCACTAGCAACACATACACACTGGAGAACAGAAAAACAACTGTCATCAGACCACCTGCCCATCATCATTACAACACATTCTACACTCTGCCCCAACAGTCTTAGGCACACTTACAGAAATTACAAGACAGCTGATTGGGAACAGTTCAAAATACAGACTGAGAAACAATTCACCACATTAAACAGCACACCCATCATAAACATCAATACAACACTCAAGACATTTAATCAGATCATCAATAATGCAAACAAATACATACCCAAGGGCAACATTAGGAAATACAACCCAAATTACACTAGAGAAATAGCCCACCTCATAAGGCAACGTAACAACCTCAAACATAACACACAAACACCACACACAGAAGCCATAAAACAGCAGATACAACAGCTCAACACAGAAATAAACAACAAACTTAAAGAAAAACAAACAGAAAAATTTAGGGAATTCATAACAATACTAAACCATTGCACAGATACATCCAGGCTATACAAGATTATAAACAGCATTACCCACTCTAACAGCGGCATTCACACCTCACACGCGGCTATCTGTCGAGCCAAAATAATATCCCAACATATACACAAAAAGCTAACATTTTAGTTAATCACTACGAAAAGATAATTCACTTAAACAGAGACAACAACCAGAAACACGCAGACAGACAAACAGCCAGACACAAAAAAACCTACAGACTCGACACGACCATTATACCCTTCAATACAGACCAGGCCACCAACATCATCAAAAGCATTAAGAGTTTGAAGGCTACTGGACCAGACAACATATCTAACATACACCTTGAACACTTGGACCCACAGGAAATACTAGGTCTCACAAATATCAGCACATATTCATACCAACACTGTATTATTCCTGACATATGGAAACAAGGTAAAATTATTACACTACTCAAACCAAACAAAAATCCAACAGAACCAGCTTCCTACAGACCCATTACTTTACTATGCACACCTTCCAAAGTAACAGAAAGACTAATCTTACAAATCACCAACCTACACATACCACTATCGGCTACTCAACATGGATTCAGACCTCACCACTCAACCACGACATTACTCACTAACCTCACGCAGCACATCATGGATGGCATCAACTCCAGACGACCAGCTCAACGTACACTATTAGCAACAATAGACATTAGTAAAGCATTTGATGCTATCCCACGCTTCCCTCTCATAAACAAAATACTCAACACAAACATGCACAATAACACTAAAAGATGGCTGAGCAGCTATCTTTCAGGAAGATACATGTCACATTTAATGGCAAATCATCCAAAAACAAGCTTTTTCCGAACGGGGTCCCTCAAGGCTCTGTTCTCTTACCAACATTCTTCAACTTATACATGCATGACATTTCAACACCCATAGATAACAAGCTTACCTTATCATCATATGCAGATGACATCACTCTAACAGCTACCCACAACAACATCGACAACGCTACAAATAACCTACAAACATACATAAACAGTATACAAGACTGGCTCAAACACAATAGACTCAAAGTAGCGCCCACAAAATCAACCATCACCTTGCTACAAGCAATACAAAAGAACACCAGATAACTCCACAGCTTACACTAAACAACAACAACATTCCACACACTCACAGGACCAAAATACTTGGGGTCACATACAACACATCATTATCTTTTGCAAACCACATTCAGGACATTAAAAACAAATGTACGTCAAGACTTAACACGCTTAGGGTACTTACAGGCACAAACTTTGGACACCAGCAGGAAACAACATCACTTATATACAAACAATATATTCGCTCAGTTATGGACTATGCTAGCCCATGCTGGGCACACATTATCTCAAACACACACATAAACACCTTACAGACAATACAAAACAACGCACTTCGTATCATTACAGGATGCACTCAAACAACACCAATAGAACACCTGCACACAGAAACAAAAATACTGAAAGTTAGGAAATATTTAGACATGAGGGGAACACAATTCATGGCAGCAGCGACAACTAACCTACAACACCCTTGCCACTACATGTACATTGTACAATCATGCACCGACACCTCGCACCATTAAGGTAACACCAGCGAGACATAATAACCAAATACTCCATTCCATACCACACCCCACAGACATCACACAGTACGGAAAACATAACACACACCTAACCCACAAAGCAGTGACACGACTTGGTCCGAATGCGGTCCTAGGTGCGAAGCCGCCACCCATTAACAGGTCAGAGATCAGCCTGAGCAGATCGGATCGAGTTAACTTAGCACGATTCCGATGTGGACATCACCCCAACTTACAGACATATAAACACAGACTAGACAACTCCACAGACGACACCTGCCCCCTGTGCCAGGACACACCACAAACAATTGAACACATTATGACAGACTCTACCGCTCTAGCACAACAACGAACACAACACAACATCACTAGTGCGCTGAACCTCTGGTCCACTCCGGAGAGGGCGATCGGTTATTTGCGTGCCGCCGGCTTGCTCGATCAGGGTAGGCTGATCGGCTAAACAACAACAACAACTCGTCAACAGACTCAAACCTCGACCATTACCTCCAGAGCTCCTGTTGCTAAATGTTTTATTTTTTTAAACGACGTTAATATTTTTAAAATGCCTATCTAAATGGTTTTTAAACATATTAACGCTGGTAGAGTTCACGACGGACGCGGGAAGATTATTCCATTTATCAATTACTTTAAATGTAAAAAGGTTTTTAGCGATGTTAGTAATGAAACGTCTGCCACGTAATTTCAATCCGTTATTACGAGTATTGCTATTATCAAAATGAACAATTTGTCAAAATTTAAGTTATCGATTTTATTAACGATTTTGAAAACTTCAATAAGCTCCCCCCCCTTAATCTCCTAGTTTCGAGTGAATGCATCTCTAACTCTTTAATCCTATCTTCGTAAACTTGTTGCGTAGTGATGGAATTAGTTTAGTGGCGTGTCGCTGAACCCTTTCTAACATATCAATATCCTCACGCAAATACGGGCACCAAAACTGAACGGCATATTCTAAGTGAGGCCTGACTTGGGACTTGTAAAGGAGCAATATAATATTCTTCGATTTAAATTCGAAATTACGTGCTATGAAGCCTAACATCCTATTAGCTTTTGCGCAAGACTCCAGGCCTAAATCTTAGATACGCGTACGCCTAAATCATGATGATGATAATGATGATGTTATTAACATTGTGGGTCTTTTCGGTTTGACGGACTGCTACAGATTTTTACGGAAATTAGCAAATCAATTATTTACAAATTTTATCCTAAGGAAATGTAAGTTAGGTTAGGTTAGGTTTAGTTAAGTTACGCTGGGAACGAGACATTTCCTTAGGATAAAATTTATAAATAATTGACTTGCTAAGTTCCGTAAAAATCTGTAGCAGTCTGCCAAACCGAAAAGATCCAACATTTTTTCTAAATATTTTGTTCTTCATGAAATTTAATTTGTATATTAGAATATTAGATTATTTATAAATAAAAATTTTGGAGTATACAAAAGGAGGAAGTTTTTAGTTATGTGTATAAAAGAGTTCTACAACATTTATTGATATTGTTGTCAGTCTTCAAAAATATGTCCATCAGGATTAACCACTGGCTCTGATATATAATAATGGCGAAACATTTTTACTCCTGTTTCCACCTACATAAACGTGGCACTTGAATCAAGAAGCCAAGAAGTGCGACTTCTTCCTTGTCCTTACAGGCTCAACATAATTTCATAAATGATTCATCATCTGTGGTTGAACTAATGCGTTCGCCAGATTGGCTAGGAATACCCGTAGAGGGATTCCAACGTTTCACCGTCAGATTAGGTAAAGGACGACCTCAATTCCGAAAGATATTGTAGTAGTATAACTCCTTTTCTCGTCTTTTCCTTGTTCCATGGCTCTAATATATAATAATGGCGAAACATTTTTACTCCTGTTTCCACCTACATAAACAGGAGGGATTCCAACGTTTCACCGTCAGATTAGGTAAAGGACGACATCAATTCCGAAAGATACTGTAGTAGTATAACTCCTTTTCTCGTCTTTTCCTTGTTCCATGCTCTTTTTATCTTGCTTCATGCGCCATCCTCTTTCCTTTTACATCCACACTCAAATCTTGTAATTTTGGTTTCGCGTAATCATTTGAAAATGAAGGCCAGAATGAAATATTCCACTTTCAAAATCTTAAACATTTTAGCTGAAACAAATTAGTCATGCAAAAAGAATTTCATACTATGGAATTATGGTAGAGGAATTATTTAAATGGATTAAATCACAGTCGACGAATCTGCAATCAACTTTGGAGCCTTTAATCTAAGCTTCAAATTAAAACGAAGTGAATTCCACTTAAATTATACAATCCGTATGTGTACATGTATATTTCATTCCATATACATACAAATGCTCTTCACGTAATTGAAATGGCTGGGTGTCATCATACATGTTTTTTTTCTAAAACAGTTCATCTATTCAGTTCGTTCTTTTTAAAAAGAATGATTCATTCTATTCAGTTTTAATTTTTTTATTAAATCTTTTATTCGCTGGGAATCATAATATTTTTGAAAAAGTATATAATATATCGTTTTCTTCAAATTTAAATAGGAAATAAAACTTTCATTTATTAAAGCAGATACTTTGATATGAAATCTGTAGATTATAAAATTTTGAAATTTTCCAATATTTCCATGACTCTCGATGTATTTCTAAATATATCTGATTTGGAATACGGAGATCAGATAAAAGATTTATCTGTTTGTTAATGGGTTAGCTCAATTGATTAGGTATTGGCTGGTATAATAATGCTTCTTCAGATGAGTTTGTTCTAGAATGGTGGTTCCCAACCCTTTCTGTCTGAAGGCACTCAAACACCATCTATTCTTTTTTCGCAGCATGCTCACGGCCCTCTTGTTCTGCTTCCTGTGTCCCTGGGCCTTCCTCTACGTCTTCCTTCTCCTCATGTAGTTGTTCATCAAGTGCCTCGACGTTCGGAGCTTCCTTCTTCTCTATAGTACAACATCAAAAATAACCTCCATATATTTATGCAGTTTTAAATAAAATGGATTTCATTTGGTTTGAAACCCGAACGTGTGACTGAAGGCTACACAGTACACACGGATGGTGAAGATGCATACAGGTAAAGACGAATAAAATCATCTGAATACAGTTAACTGTTGCATATTATAATAATGCAATCATTTATATATGATAAGGAGATCAAGGCCGGTTAAATTTTAATTGCTTAACTGAATCCAATTTGAAATGTTGGCCCTTTACTGCTTATGAAAAATTCCATTAAATTCCAGAATTCTGGGTCATTTGAATTTCCACTTAAAAGTCTTTTACTTAAATCCCTTGCGAAAGCAAGACGAGCATTGCGGTGGTGTGGTAGCAATTCTGGGCCCATTGATGGACGTCTAGCATGTAAGCCACTTTCCATAAGTTTCCTTCTAACGGTTCTCTTCGATACACTGACGTCTCGAGACCTTTCCAGCGGACGTTTGTGGCAGTCAAGCGACGATCTCGCAAAACACTCAAGACGATGAAACGATCGTCACGGGCAGATGTGCAGCGCGATCTTCCAGATCCTGGTCTTCGTGTGTACTCTCCTGTCTCCACATAACGTTGGTAGACACGTCGAACCGTTGTTCTTGGAATTCCTAGCGCATCGGCGACGTAACGCTGGCTCCGACCATCTTCAATTAGGGCGACGACTCTTGCGACGTTCACGGCACTCAAATCCATTGTAAATGGTCAATTCTGAAACCCAAAAGAATTAGAAGTCTATCTGTTATTAAACACAAATGCCTACTCCCACTAGTGGAAGAAAAAGTGGCACTAGCAGTTTAAGAGCAATTGAATGTCAGACTGCCGAATTCTTAAAAGAAGTCGAAAATTCGTTACAGCTTTTGTGTTCGCAGCTGACGTTGTTTTGTCTCATTATTTGGTTGCCTCATAGACTATATTTTCGAATTTTAAAACTTTTCTAAACAGAAGCTTGCCCACTTTTTTTGCTTTTCGCGATTTTCCAAGTGGGCCGATTTTTCTGCCGCTCAGTGTATATAAATAGAGCTTATTAATTTTTTTTTGCCGGTTGTTTACCAACATTACTTGATTAACCTGCCTTTTATGTTCAACCCAACACCCCGACCAGATTTTTATTTTCATACTCCCTCAAGAAACCGAATTCCCGAACGATGTTTCCTCATGCGAAGAACTTCTTAAAAGTCAGGTATTGTTCGCTGGTTAGTTTGCGTAGGAAGCGACCTTTTTTTTTCTCGTGTACTGCGAACTCTATAATAAAGAATATGATAAGTACAACTGCGAAAAAAGTTCTACAAAGAAAAATGCGTGGAAAATATACTAAAAATTTCGAGATCCCAAAATATTTTTATGTAGTTGGTTCGAGAATAACCTTGTACAACGCCTGGTTGACTGATTGACTGATTCGCTGGTTGACTGATTCGTCAGCCAAACACCCCTGGGTTCTCTGATATTGTTTCTACTTTAGGATATTGCCCATTAATTTACCTTTGGAAAGTTCTGAATTTTATATACTTGCGTTTATATTCACGTTGTTATAGTTAAGTAATTGAATATTAGTGGTTTTTAGCGATTTAGAAGTTTTCATAGCGTGCCGGCTTAATTTAACTTAAATTTGTGACGGTTATAAACATTAACTACTTTAACTTGCGCGATGCTGTCGCAAAAAGCGTCGTGTGCTAGGTGTGGGGTTAATCGGTGGTATACTGATTTTAAGGATTACAATGGCGATCCTATGGCGATTACTGAGAGATCGGTTTGTTTCTTTTGTGGTTTCTAGTATAGGTAGCTTATCGGGAAGGTTAGACAAAGTTGAGGAAGGGGTTAAGGTTGGTCCGAGATTAGTAGACGGGGAGAAATTTAGAGAAGTTAAAGGTGGAGCTAGGACACGTACGTTAGGTGATAGGAATCCCCCCCCCCTATCGAGGTTTCGAACCCTTTCGCCCAGTTGCATAGGGATGTGAACGAGGGGGAAACTATTTTAATTGGGGACTCCTTAGTGCATCATATGAATGAGGAGTTCGTTGAACGGAATCCAACCAAGAGGAGGAGGGTCTGTCTACCAGGGTTGACAGAATTAGAGACGAAGTAGATAGGATCGATGTTGCCTCCCGTCATTCGATGATGGTGACGATGGTAGGGGGCAACGACACTTATAGGCCCGATACGAGAGTGCCTGACCTTTTGGAGAGATATAGGGAGTTAATTAGGTTCCTGAAGGCAAGGTCAGATAGGTCTTTAGTTCTAGGTATTACCCCTAGGCACGGTTTGGGTCTTAGGATTATGTCAAAAACAATATTTTTGAATACTAAACTAGAAGAGATTTGTGCTCAGGAAAATGTACCCTTCGTAAAGCTGTGATCAGGATTTAGTGACCCTAGCCTTTTTATAAAAGATGGGGGTGCATTTCAATGAAATAGGGATTGCTAGGCGGTTAATATGTTTTAAATGACATGGGCTGGACCTGTAAATTAAAATAACTTTTTATGAGGTAGTTTTAGTCGCTTAATTCAAATTTGTCACTTATTTTTTGTGCAAATGCATATTAATGGTGAAAATTATGATACTAATAATATATATATAAATACACTCATTCTTGGTCAGACGAGTATAATTTTGGGCTATATTTTCGCTACTCTGCGACCTCATTAGTTTGTTGGGGTCTGTTCTGGCTATTTTTTTTTCTAATTGGATTAAGTTTGGTGGTGTTTGTGATAGAATTATGACGTGCCGTTCGTGTGGTTTCGACTTTGAGAACTTGATTCGTCATGTGCCCTAGATAAAGACAAAGCATTGGTTTTCTTTATCAATTACGGCGTTATTCTCTCATCTTTAACTTGGCCGAAATGTGACAGTGAGTGCCTAATACGAAAAGATCAGAAGATATTTAGGTGAAATAACCAATATTAACCTGTTAGGTTAATTGAATGCCCGGTTAGGTTAATTGAATGCCCGGTTAGGTCAACTGAATGCCCGGATAGGTTAACTGAATGCCTGGTTAGGTTAACTGAATGCCCAGTTAGGTCAACTGTACGCCCTTGATGATTGGTTAGGTTAAGTCGTGATATTTTTGTTAGTTTAAACGAAAATGACGAGAGCAAACTTTTCTGGTTAATTTTGAGGTGTTTTGCACGTTTCCTGTGGTAATGCGTCGTTTACGAGATCTCGTAACATGAACATGTTAGGTTATGCTTTATTATAAAAATTTAGTCAAAAACACATTTTTCAAGTGTATTTTGGTGTGCTTTGTTGGAATATGACCTTCATTTCTTGTGCAAATGAACAGAAATACAGTTGTCATTGCATGGCCCAAACACGTATTTCTGTTCATTTGCACAAGAAATGAAGGTTATATTTGAACAGAGCACACCAAAATACACGAGTAAAATGTATTTTTTATTTCAACTTCAGGCCATGTCATTTGCGACATAATTACCTGCAAGGCTAGGTAGGTTAATCGATGAGAACGTTCGAAAGCTGTATAGTAGGGCGGCTCGTTTTTACACTTTTTTCGATATTTGATTGGGGGTAGTGCGGAAAAGGCGATTTGGAGAGAAAATAAAGTGTGTAAAATTTTTTTGATCTACGTCAATACCTTCCGGTGGCGGCGAGTCCTTAAAAATCGAAAAATAGGCCTAAAACATAAAATTTTTATATAATTTTATATAATTTTTATATAATGTTCATTGTTCAATGACTGCTATTAATTTATTCAAGCCTATAATAGTGTTCTCAGGGTTGTTTGCACAGAAATATACCGGAATTAACATTTGTATAACATCTTGTTAAAACTTGCTTTAAATCAATATTTTGGATATTTTAACGGCTAAGACGCCACCGGAAGTTATTAACAGATTGTGCTGAAATTTTTATTGTTTATTTTGTAAGTCTTTAAAACCATTTTCCAATCTACCCCGTTAGGCCTATTTTTCGATTTTTAAGGACTCGCCGCCACCGGAAGGTATTGACGTAGATCAAAAAAATTTTACACACTTTATTTTCTCTCGAAATCGCAACTTTTCCGCACTACCCCCAATCAAATATCGAAAAAAGTGTAAAAACGAGCCGCCCTACTGTATAGGTCGAAGCCTTCTTTAAACGTTGTGTGTCCGGGAAACGCCGGCCCGACGTGAAAAAAAAGTTTAAAACGCCGATCCGTGGTAAAAAATAATTTAAACATCTTTTATTGTAACGCACGTAGTATTAGAAATAAAGTGAACGAATGTAAGGCGATAATTTGTTCCGGCAACTACGATATACTTGCTATAAGCGAAACGTGGTTAAATACCGTGACTCGGGACTTATTGGGGGAACTTGATATAGTGGGTTTTAAACTTTTAATAATGATAGGTTACATAGGATTGGTGGCGGCGTTTTGCTGTACATTCGTAATTCCCTTAGGGCTATCGAAGTAAAGATAGATTTTCCGGCAGCAATTAATGCGATATGCGTTGAAGTTAGGGCGCGTAGTATTAGCTTTAATTTTGTTGTTGTTTATATACCTCCCGTTCAACCCCTCGATACCGATACTAGAATTTACTCACTTCTTGGTAACTTTCTTAATAATCGGGATAGTATAATTGTCGGAGACTAACTGCCCTAATGTTAATTACGAGACTTTTACTGGTAATGATGAGGGTTTGAGACTGATTGAGTTCATGGAAGATAATTTTTTACGACAGATGGTTACCAAACCAACGTGCGGTGACAATATTTTAGACGTGGTGATGACGAACGACGAAAATATAGTCGAAGGTTTAGAAGTAGGTGAGAGTTTGGGATGTAGTGATCACCAAATTATTAGGTTTAAGCTATTGATAGAAAACACTAAGGATAGTAACGTAATTGAAGTCCCTGATTTTCGTAGGAATAATTTTGATAGTTTTGCCCGCATGATGAGAGTAGTGGACTGGGATAACTTATTTATGGGTCATGACACAAATTTTCATTGGGAGGCGTTTAAAGAAAGTTTTTTTGAATATCGAAAGGGAGTTTATTCCTCGTACGCCCAAGCGCGCTAGAAATCATGGTTGGCCCAAGTGGTGGACTAGGGAAATAGGCGAGTTCATAAACGAGCGTAACATAGCGTATAGACTTAATAAGCGTAATGGCAAGGTAGCTAACTTTAATAGCTATATCGAGCTTAGACGTCAGGTTAAAAGATCTGTTAGGAATGCTAAACGTAATTTAGAGATGCTTATAGCTGCAGATAGTAAACATAATCAGAAAAGTTTTTTTGACTACGTGAATAATCGTAAGCCGATAAAAGATAACATTGGCCCTCTAGTGGACGTTAACGGCGCTTTGGCTTCCGACCCTCAGGCGATGGCTGGTATTTTTAACAACTTTTTTGCAACAGTTTTTACCGTAGAAGATGTAAATGTCCCCGACGTGGACGATATCGTTCCATTTAGTAGCGAGACTATTTTGAATGAAATAACTGTTTACGAGGGTGAGATTGCGCATTATATCGATAAGCTAAAAGTGAGGAAGGCTCCAGGCCCTGACGCACTTTATCCTAGACTTTTGGAATCCGTAGTTAGGGATCGTAGCGTCGATCACTTAGAAAGTCGCGATTTCATTAATAGTAGTCAGCATGGGTTTCGACGCCATAAATCTTATTTAACTAATTTTTAGAGTTTTATAATGAAATAGTGCGCGAATACGATAGGCATAGGGCGGCTGATGTTATTTATTTAGACTTTAAAGAAGCGTTCGCTACAGTTCCGCATAGAAGATTAATTGCGAAGGTTAAAGCGCACGGTATACGCTGTCAGGTAGCTAACTGGGTAATTATGTCGCAAATGACATGGCCTGAAGTTGAAATAAAAAATACACTTTTCTAGTGTGTTTTGGTGTGCTCTGTTCAAATATAATCTTCATTTCTTGTGCAAATGAACAGAAATACGTGTTTGGGCCATGCAATGACAACTGCATTTCTGTTCATTTGCACAAGAAATGAAGGTCATATTCCAACAAAGCACACCAAAATACACTTGAAAAATGTATTTTTGACTACATTTTATACAATAAAGTATAACCTAGCATGTTCATGTTACGAGATCTCGTAAACGACGCATTACCACAGGAAACGTGCAAAACACCTCAAAATTAAACAGAAAAGTTTGCTCTTGTCATTTTCGTTTAAACTAACGAAAATATCACGACTTAACCTAACTAATCATCAAGGGAGTACAGTTGACCTAACCGGGCATTCAATTAACCTAACCAGGCATTCAGTTGACCTAACCGGGCATTCAGTTGACCTAAGGGCATTCAATTAACCTAACTGGGTATTCAATTAATCATTTAATTAATCATCTAGGGCACATGACGAATCAAGTTCTCAAAGTCGAAACCACACGAACGGCATATCATAATTCTATCACAAACACCACCAGTAGTATAGCCGCGTTTGGGGAGACAGACATGGATCAATTTGAAAATTTCCCTCTCACGTCCTTCATGACGGCCTCCTGCCTTTCTTCATGAGGATCCTTCACCGTCCTTCATGATGGTCCTTTAAAAGGTGGCTTTGATGGTCTTTAAATTTTTTTTTTTATATTTTAAAAATTAAAAAAAAAATTAAAAAGGATTCATCCTCGTCTTCCTTCACGAGATAAAAGCCTCCTGTGGGGATCTTTCATGGTTTTGCATGAGTACAAACAAAAATAAACATGCAAAAACAAGCATACAAACACTGGAAGCGTTCGTGCAGAAGATCCATTTTGGGAACACCAGCGTTCTGCTGATATATATATATATATATATATATATACTAGTTAATGTAACAAACGTATATATTTTGTATATAAGAACTGTAGTGTAACGCAAAATAAAAATCTTTAACGCCGTCCATGATCTCATCTTCTTGGCTTAATATATTAATAACGATACCACACAAAATAAAATTAGAATAAATACAATCAACTCAAACAAATTTTGCCTTGTTCTAATATTTTGTATTACGAAGTAGATCCAGAAACTATTAAATAAATTAATTTTAATTTCATTTATCTAATTTAAGGGGAGGCTATCGTATATATATATATATATATATATATATATATATATATATAATATATATATATATTCAGCCCTTTTCTAAAGACTAGATGAAAGCGAATACATGCAATTTATATTTCGTAAATTCAAATATCGATATCTTTCTTCATAAACAAATTTTGCGTTGTTCTAATATTTTGTATTACGAAGTAGATCCAGAAAATATTAAATAAATTAATTTTAATTTCATTTATCTAATTTATGGGGAGGCTATCATATTTCATTCCATTCGTATAGTAACGTGATAAGAATAATCATGAACAACAAATTTTATCATATATATATATATATATATATATATATATATATATATATATATATATATTATATATATATATCAGCCCTTTTCAAAAGACTAGATGAAAGCGAATACATGCAATTTATATTTCGTGAATTCAAATAAAGATATCTTCCTTCATAGACGTATATTTCACCCATGTAGTTTTCTGTTATTTACATCGGCTCACGTTTCTAGAAAATTGTAGAGAAGTTCTTATAACTACGCCATTTAAATGATAACTTATGAAATAATTGAGCTTGGTATTAAAAGGTCTCACTCAAATGATATATGTGTCTATATACAGTCTAATGCAACGAATTTAAAAAATCAACCACCCCAATTACCCAAGCTATTAGCAATCGTACCGTACGTCTTCTAAGCTAAGGAATTTATGATATGAAAACGGCTGGTTGAAGCTTCACACAACTGTGAAAGTACTGTATTATTTCGCATAAATTGTATATATTTTTATCTTTAGTATGTAATTTGTCATTGTATTATTAATATTAGGCATTTGGATAATGGTCTACCAATAAACTTATTAATCTTCATTTTTCATACAAAACATTGAAATAAATAAGCAAGTATGCCTTAAATTTCGATGTGACACCAAACAATTAAAAAAACGACTAGCGAAATTTTTCGGTGGTAACTCTGTTATTTGTGTGATTTTTTCCGAATTATCAGCCCCATCTGTAAAATACTTGGTCAAGGGACTAACAACTTCAATACAACTACATTTCGCATCGTCGGTAAATATTAATTTATTTAACCTCGTATTAGCTATGCAATAATCAACTCTTACCTCGAAGCAAAGAAACGTACAAGTTATATATCCAGTTGACCACTGTGACTGTATTTTCTGTTGTTAGCTTCTGTACAAACGGCAAAAAGACTTCTTTACAATCACCATATATGTACATAATAATCGCATGTTTATATATATATATATATATATATATATATATATAAATAAACACACACAGAGTGCGTTCGAAAAGTCTCTCCGCAGTCAACCAACACTTTAAAAAAGTGTTTGAGAACAAGTGAAGACGAGTTGCTCTGTGCCTGCAAAAATGGTGGAAAACACTTTCAACACATGCTGTAAAATCAAAAGGTTATGTAATAAAATCACTAAATCATGGTTGAAAGAAAACATTGTAGTTTTTCAATTTCGTATGCGTTCAACATAGCACTGCGGAGAGACTTTTCGAACGCGCTATATATATATATATATATATATATATATATATATATATATATATATATTTAAAATATATAATATATATATGTTAAGCACAACAATATTAAAACCGCGTCAATAAATATATTCTTTTTTGAACTCAAGTAAAAGAATCAAACTTTTTATAATCTATTTAATGTTTAAAATCAAATTGTTAAAGACGCCAATAACTTTCACATACAGATTCAGCTAAGATATAATAGAAAATTAAATCAAGTGGGCCAGAAATCGAACCTTCAACCTCTTAACACTGATCAAACAATTTTCTAAGAGCATTTCAGCAACAACGAAATACGATTTCTCTCTTTGGGCCTATATTTTAAGTTACCAAACTTTAAGGTAAATTATTTTAAACACTTTTTATCATTTGTAAAACTTTTTCATAGTTTAAAACGAATCCTATTAGCTGACGATACCAAATTTTCCCACTAGACCTAGCCTTTCTGCCTACATCACCCATAAACACTTTTATAAATTAAAAACTCATAAACTTTTTCCCCCTAATCAATAGTAAGATATCGCTTGCCTAAAAGAATCATCCAGGAGTGACTACATCATAATTTCACGTCCTGACAAAGGCAAAGATACCATTCCTCTTAACAAATCAGATGATGATAATAAGTTGAATAAAGCCCTCAATGACTCCGCCAAATTCAAAAAGATTAATGACAAGCCTCTAGCACTTTCCCTAAACTTGAAGGTAAAATCAACCGTTTCCTCAAAATATATATGATCAAAATAAAATTTCGGGGGATGATTACGACCAAATACACTCTATCGTCACCTCCCCAGACACTCTTTATGACCTCCCTACAATACACATACCAAATTTACTCATTGGGCCTATCCTTTTTTGCCTACATCACCCATAATTTCCACCTAGCAAAATTCCTAATTCCCCCAACTCCACCCTAAACCCTAATGCAGAATGAATATTCCATCCCCATTTCCTACAAATTCATCAAAGAAATACTGACGTTGAACAATTCAAACAATCTCCATATGCACAGCTCTGACAGAGTATTTCTCTACAACAACGTGCCAATTAGAGATGCCATCGACATCTGCACCAACAATTTATTTTCCATAATCAGAACACAGACCTCAACCTAACGCAACAAGAATTTACCAAACTGCTAACCCTTGCCACTTCAGACACCTACTTCTTTTCAACTTTACCAACAAGCCTATTCACTAGCCAGGGGATCCCCCTAAGAACCACACTACCTAACATCTTTCTCTGTTATCACGAAAATAATGGCTACTCCATTACCCCACCCATTACAAACACAATTATATAAAAGATATGTCGATGACACCTTTCACATTGCTAACCACGACCCCCTTTTTATTAACTATCTCAATTCCCAGCATCAAATCATCAAATTCACTAAAGAAAATGACCTTAACAACACCTTACTCTTTGTAGCTGTAACAATAACAAACCAAAATAATAAATTCAGCACTTCCATATATCGAAAACCTAAATATACAGTCCTAGATACAAACTACTTCAGCCACACCCCCTTACTATATAAAATTAACAGTATTAAAATCTTAATCCATCGCGCTTATCAACTTTGTTCCTCCTACTTATCCTTCCACAACGAATTAGAATTCGTTCACAGTTTCTGCATTAGTAATTCTCTCCCAAAACATTTACTATATTCTCTAACTAGAAAATTTCTCAACAACATTTATCAGCCCTCCTTAAAGTCCCGAATGTTAAAAAAGATATACATTACTTTTCACCTCCCTACTACGACTACATTAGTTACAAAATGCAATCAGAACTTAGCCACCTACTCAACCCACTTTAACCTCAATTTAGTCACCAATTTGTAGTCACCAATAATAATAGCATTAATTCGTATCTCAACCAGAAAGAAAAAACCCAGCCCCTTGTCTCATCAGTATCTAATGTTTCATTTGTACTCACTGCAATACGAGCTACATTGGCAACACCATTCGCCAACATTAAACAATAGCGGACAAACATCGTGTCATTTCTACCCAACGAAATCGCCAATAAGAGATCATTGACACCTCCACAATCACCCACTTCTCCCCACCAATTTCAAAATTATCAATTCAGCATGCGAATCAAACGACCTCAGCACCCTCGAATCCCTATATATCCTTAGTACAAAACCCTGTGGTTAATAACACACTGGATTGGTGCACCATTAAACATAATCAATCAATCAGTACAAAACCTACTCTCGACGACTACAGTTCTTACCTCTATACATTTTATATAATTTTAACTTTAAATTATTACCATAAGAATGTACAAATATTTTGGTATAAAATCTCTTACTATATTTGTACACGTTTTATTTTTTTACTTCTTAGCAATGATGATGGAAATCCAATTTCCGAAACGTCTGACTAATAAACATGCACCACCTTCTCGTTCTCCTATTCCTTATATATATATATATATATATATATATATATATATATATATATATATATATATATATACACACACGTTTCTCGAAAATAGTAGAGAAGTTCTTATAACTACGCCATTTAAATGATAATTTATGAACTAATTGAGTTTGGTATTAAAAGGTCCCACTCAAATGATATGTGTCTATGTACAGTCTAATGCAACGAATTAAAAAAATCAACCACAACGATTATCCAAGCTATTCGCAATCCTACCGTACGTCGTCTAAGCTAAGGAATTTATGATATGAAAACGGCTGGTTGTAGCTTCACACAACTGCGAAAGTACTGTATTATTTCTCATAAATTGTATATATTTCTATCCTTAGTATGTAATTTGTCATTGTATTATTAATATTAGGCATTTGGATAATGGTCTACAAATAAACTTATTAATCTTCATTTTTCATACAAAATATTGAAATAAATAAGCAAGTATGCCTTAAATTTCGATGTGACACCAAACAGTTAAAAAAACAACTAGCGAAATTTTTCGGTTGCAACTCTATTATTTGTGTGATTCTTTCCGAATTATCAGCCCCATCTGTAAAATACTTGGTCAAGGGACTAACAACTTCAATACAACTACATTTCGCATCGTCGGTAAAGATTAATTTATTTAACCTCGTATTAGCTATGCAAATAATTAACTCTTACCTCGAAGCAAAGAAACGTACAAGTTATATATCCAGTTGGCCACTGTGACTGTATTTTCTGTTGTTAGTCGCAATCCAAGCCTACTGAAGGGGATTTACAATCTTTGATAGTCTTAAGAAATGTTAGACCTTGTGAACTTTAATACCCATGTGTATGGAAAAATTAGTTTTATCCTATTGAAGATATATATGGAAGATATATATGGAATAATGTTATAATGTTATAATGTTTCAGACCAACAAAGACCCTAGGATCCACTCATGGCTGGTCTACCTAACTGTGTTCGTAATTGTGTATGTCCTCCGTGGTGGCGGAGGGGACCTACAATTTTACGGGGGTTCCGAACCACAAGAACATAAGAAATTTATGTAACAACTTCCTGTACATTGGCAACGACCAATTTAGCAAAACTAATTTAATTATCGATTTAAAACTAAAGACAGAATCTCTGGATCCAGAGGATCAAGTCATAATAGACTACTATCCACAAATATGTTACACTCTATATCTATTAATAACCGACATGCAAATATATCAGATCCAAAGAATCCAGTCAATTTCATTACGGTATCCATCAATACTAGTACCTTGTAACGAAAAATAAGTCACGGTCCATATCGATTGTGGACGAAGTCAAAATTTACAACCATATACATTACAATATACACACTTAAGAGGAAAAATGTAGGTGTGGCTGTAAAGACTGTACAGTAATGTGAAATGTGTGTACACCCATCTTGGGTCTCCCATTTAAAGGTGTGTGTGGGGCAAGTGAAGATCATGAGTTTTTCAATACCTCACAGTACTATGGGGGACACCGCTCAGCAGAGGAATCTCTTTAAATGGGGTGTGTAAGGACAGAGAGTATCCCCTAACCCAAGACGCTGCCTCCCTATATCCCACAACACTTGTGTTGAGCTGTGGGATCTATCCCCACAAAGCCTTAATTTTACTACCTTAAACTATACCCAATCTATCAACATATGCGTCTAATCGATTTTTAAACATGTTTATAGACGTGCTACTAATTACTTCTACCGGCAAACTATTCCAGCTATTTACTATTCTATGCGTAAAAAAGTTTTTGGCAACTGCTGTCTCGAATCTTCTACTTGTCAACTTACACCCGTTATTTCTAGTCCTATTATATTGAGATATTTCGAAAAAGCTATCTCTATCTACGTTATCGAACCCATTCATAATTTTGAAAACCTGGATTAGATCACCCCTTAACCTCCTAGTCTCGAGTGTTGTCAATTTTAACTCCTTAAGCCTATCCTCGTACGACTTTGACCTAAGCGACGGAATCATCTTAGTTGCTCGTCTTTGAACTCTTTCGATTTTGTCTATATCTTTGCGCATATGCGGATTCCAAAATTGGACCGCGTACTCCACATGGGGTCTAACTAATGATTTATAAAGAGGAACTATAATATCGCGCGATTTGTACTCAAAATTTCGAGCTATAAAACCTAACACTTTGTTCGCCTTATTGACCGCTGCTGTACTTTGTTTCGCTACTTTTAAATCACTAGTGACTATAACTCCTAAATATTTTTCCCGCTCTACGCTTGGTAAATCTTTCCCTGACATACTATACGCAAAATTACCGTTACGCGAACCTATATGCAAAATTTTGCACTTATCCACGTTAAATCTCATTTGCCATGTGACTGACCAATCAACGATTTTATTCAGATCTTCCTGAATTTTACTTTCTATCTTCGTCATTAATCGCCCTACCACCCAGCTTCGTGTCATCCGCAAACTTTGAAACTGTACTGACTAGGCCGACATCTAAATCGTTAATATATATAAGAAAAAGCAAGGGGCCCAATACAGAACCCTGAGGAACGCCACTCGCTACATTATCCCAACACGACTCCGCTCCATCAACGACCACCCTCTGTTTCGTACCTCGCAACAACTCTTCTAGCCAATTTATTACTACACCCCTGATTCCATGAGCCTTAGTTTTTTCAATGAGTCTTTTGTGCGGCACGGTGTCAAACGCTTTTTGAAAATCTAAATACACTACATCAACCGCCCGATGTCTATCGTAAACGTCAACCACGCTTTGGAAAAATTCTATAAGATTAGTTAAGCAAGATTTGTTTCGCCGAAATCCGTGCTGCGTATTTCTAACTAGCTTATGGAATTCTAAGTATTCGACTATACGATCCCTAATTATTGATTCCAGTAGCTTACCTACAACAGACGTTAAACTGATTGGCCTATAATTTCCCGCCGCACCTTTATCGCCTTTCTTAAAGATAGGTGTTACGTTTGCTAACTTGAAATTATCTGGTACGCACCCCTCAGAAATAGACGCATTAAAAATCTTTGTTAGCGGCACAACAATGCTATCTTTTAATTCTTTTAGTTGTATGGGATATATGGAATCCGGACCCGGTGATTTACGCGTTTTCATTTTATCAATATAGCGCATTACCCCCTCTTCACTAACGACAATATTATCCAAAATATTACCATTATCAAAAGGTATTATGTCTATGACCGTAGGGATATTCGTTACATCTTCTATAGTAAAAACTGACGTAAAAAATTCGTTTAGCAAGGTAGCCATTTCCTTGTTTTCAGAAACTAGATCTCCGTTTACATTTTTCAATGGACCCAAGACACTTTTTACTGGATTTCTATTAATGACGTATTGAAAGAATCGCTTGGGGTTTTCTTTACCGTCACGAGCTATGGAGATTTCAAATTCGCGCTTGGACTCTTTTATTACACTTTTCGCTTCACGCCTCAGAGATATGTAGTTGTTTCGTAACAACAAATTGTCTTTATCGCACTTATGTTGCCTATAAGCCCTATCTCTACTCTTTATAATGTCTCCTACTCTAGAAGTAAACCACAAGGGCTTGTTGTTTACTTTCGCACGCTTAATTTTGTACGGTACACATTCCTCATTTATAGTCCTAAATACTGTTTCGAACGATTCCCACATTAGTTTTGCGTTGGAGTTCCCCATCACGTTTTCCCAATTGACGTGTGACAATTTATCTCGAAATTTACAAAAGTCTGCGTGCTGGAAGTTAGGAATTTTAGTCGAGTTAGTTGGTTTCGAGTGACTTACTGAGAGGACAAACTCTACCATATTGTGATCGCTATTGCTTAACGGTTCTATTACTTGAAGATCAGTAATTAGCCTATCATCCGTAGTTATTACTAAATCTAAAATACTGTCCAACCTCGTAGGTTCCCCAACCTTTTGCCTAAGAAAGCTATCCTCGAGAAAATTAACTAAACGATTACCTTCCGCGTCTCCCTGCATTGTATCGTAATTCACGTTGGCGCAATTAAAGTCACCCATAACTAAAGCCTGCTCACTACCGATTATTCTCTTTAGTTCACGATATAACGCTTCGTCCGTATCAGCTGTTTGATTAGGGGGCCTATATATAACCGCAACAAGAAGTTTGAAGTCGTTTAATTTAAGTTCTGCTATAGTCGCATCTATCGGTTCTGGAATTAAGTGCTTTACTTCTATAACGTTTGTAATATTGTCTTTGATATACAACATAACACCGCCTCCTCGCCTACCTATTCTGTTTTTAACAAAAAGTCTATAACCTTTAATTTGATACTCCCCTACAAAGTCACGTGTTTCAGTGCTAAGCCACGATTCGTTTATCGCAATTAAATCATAGTCTTTACAAGCAATTAAAGAAAAAAAGTCATTTATTTTATTTCGTAGGCTACGAGCATTTAAGGATAGAACCTTCAAATTGTTTGTAATTACGACACCTTCGCGAGCGCATTGGAAATTTGTAGAATTTACGCTGGGACCGTTCGAGTTACGGCAGCCTGAAAAGAAGAGACAGTATTATGAAATAGTCTTCCTAAACGCGCAGCTCCTACGTCATTAAGATGAAGTCCATCTTCGAGGAACAAGTCCCTCCTGCCGTAGAAACTGTTCCAAAAATTCGCATAATGCACTCCTTCCTGTTGGCAAAGAGACTTTAGGTTATTGTTAATATAGGTCGCCTTGCTGTAGAAATCGTTACGTTGGATAATTCGAGGAAGTATACCTGTTAAGACAATCTTATTAGTTTTCTCCTTTAGTCGCTCTATTAAGTCCCTGTACCTAGCCAGCAGTCCTTCCGATCTAGAATTTAAAACGTTATTAGTACCGACATGAATAACATACGTTGTGTCCTCGGCGGTACCGTCTGTAAAATGGTCAACACTATTAGTTATATCCTCCACCCTTGCACCAGGGTAGCAGTAACGGCGCCTACGACGAGGGTTTCTCCCACAGAATTCCTCGAGCTGCCCTCGAACAATGGAATCGCCAACGAGTCGTATTTCCGGTTCATCAGCATCTTCGAAACCTAAAACAGAAAACTTATTGCTTGTTATTACTGGTAGACAAGTCTTAGGTTTTCTCAATGGTGCTCCATTACGCACTCGAACGAAGGGTTGGGAACTAAGGGAAGATAGAGGGCTATTAGTACTATTTATATTATTAGTAGAAACTGAGGCAGGAAGGGTCGTAACTGGAGTCTCAAGGGAATCCAATTTTGCCGTCAGAAGCATCACGCTTTCTTGAAGCCTCACCCTGGCCTCCCTCTCACGGTCTAATTCGTTCCTCAGGACTTCCATGCTTGAGCACCACCTGCAAACTAACTGTTCATTATTATTAGCCATTGTAAACGCGTAAGCGGCAAATTTCCCTTCACAGCGACTGCAAGTACTTGACGGGGGTGCCATGTTTTTAATTAGTTAAAAAACAAAAAAACACAAAACGAGCGTTTGGAAATTAATAAATTACAACGTAGGTCTACCGCGTGCTTCTTGTGCCGTCACCTGCGAAAACCCGCAAAATTGTTCTTGAAACGCAGAAACAGGTTCTTGTAACACATTTTTATGCTAAATGAATATATAATTAAGCTACCGACGAAAGAAATGTTAAAGAAAAAGTATTAACTGAAACTTATCTGTCCACTGTTTACCGACTTAATCCCTTTTTTCCCACGGTAGGTGATCCTTTTGGAGGTCAGGTAGTGTGTGAAGGAAAAATGAACCTTAAGAAACCACGTTTCTGATAGATTTGAAAAACAACAAAGGCAAACCAAGGGAATTTCAACCTTATGAAACCTCGTGTAGTAATAGATTCGGGAACAAACAAGGCAATAGCCTTGGTTTAGTCAAGTAATATAGTAATGAATAAATTCAATAAATGAAATATATTCGTTAATGAATGATTAGTAACACGAAGTAATTTAGTTAAGAATGCACTAAACACCTTTTTTTTTTTTAAAGACACTTGAACAAAAACCACTTATTCACTTGGTAACACTGGACACTCGATAAAACATGTCTGTCCACAAGGAAAGACTGATGAAATGGGGATGAAATATTCATTTTGCATTAGGGGCAAGGGTGGTAGTGGGGGGAATTAGGGATTTTGCTAGGTGGAAATTATGGTGATGTATAAAAAACGGATAGGTCTAATGGGTAAATTTGGTATGTGTATTTTAGGGAGGCCGTAAAGAGTGTCTGAGGAGGTGATGGTAGAGTGTATTTGGTCGTGATCATCCTCTGAAATTTTATTTTGATCATATAATTTTTGAGAGACTAAAATGTGCGTTTCTCAGGGTCATTGTAGCAGTCAAAGTTGAAGTCTTCAAAAAGAAGATTAGATACTTGTCTCAGTACAATACCGATGAGCTGGGGTGTACATGGTTATGTGCTGCAGAGAGTGCAAGAGAACATCTCGTCCCTTCATCTGAGTGCACAGAATCAAAATTTACAGGTGATCTCGAATGAACAGCTCGTCTATTTCTTCTATGCCCCGTAGACGTTATATATATAAATATATCGTATATATCCGAGTGTAGGTCGATCTCGTGTATAGGTCGACCCTTGATTTTTGGCCAAGAAATCATTAATTTTTCATATGCCTCGTGTATAGGTCGACCCCAGTTGTTGAGGGTAGTGGAACAACAAATTAGGGTAATAAAGCACCATATTTTATGGCATATAAATAAACTTTTAAATAAACTTTTAAAAATGTATTCATTTTATGTTTTATATCATCCTGTGCTACCATTCTGTAATTTTAATAATTGGTACATATTTGGTAATTTTAATAATTGGTACATATTTTGTTTTCATTGTTTACTGGTACTAAATGGTAAATATTTTTCATGTCTGAAGCTAGCAGTAGCTCCTAGCCTTCCCCATCGTGCACGGATTTCAACCCCACGAAAATGTTACCCTTATATAGGTCGACCCCCTAATTTTTGCCTAAGAATTCAGTCTTAAAAACTCGACCTATACACGAGTATATACGGTGTATATATATACAGGGCGTCCCAAAAAAATGTATACACACTTTAACAGCTGATAGCTCAATTGATGTTTCTTTCTTTCCAAGTTAAACCCATTAGAATTAATAATGGCAGTCAGACTAAGCTTTGAACAAAGGAAATTCATTCTAAAATGCTACTGGAAGTGTGAAAACGCAGTTGAAGTGCAAAGACAGTTTAGGAGGGAGTTTCAAACAGATCCACCAACGCGACTTACCATCACTCGAATTAGAGATAAGTTTGAAGCCGATGGAACTGTTCAGAATGTCCACAAGAAGCGTTCCGGAAGACCACGGACATCGACAAGCCCCACAAAGCAAGAAAGAGTACTGGAAACGTATCACCAAAGTCCAAGAAAATCTGTGCGGCAAGCGAGTCGTGAGGTAGGAATTTCAGAATCGTCTGTCCAACGCATTTTGAAGCGCTGTCAATGGAAAAGTTACATTCCAAGATTAGTCCATGCTATTAATGAAGATGATCCGGACCGAAGAGTGGAGTATTGCGAGTGGTACTTGGCACGATGTGGATGTGGATTGGACGAAGGGGTTTCGTAGAATACCCTCCGCGTTCACCAGACCTCACACCACTAGACTTTTTTTATGGGGATACTTAAAAGACAAAGTCTACGCTATAAAACCTGCAACAGTCGCTGAATTGAGAGCAGCCATTGAACGAGAATGCACACAAATACCAAACGAAATGTTTCGTGATGTTTGCGATTCCATTGCTTCGCGTTATCAGCAGTGCCTGGACCAGAACGGACGTCAGTTTGAAAACAGGCGTTGACAAAACAATTAAATAATGTCTGTAGATTCTATTACATTTTGAAAATGAAATGTATTTTAATAAACACTGCCTTTATAAGTATTTAAAGTGTGTATACATTTTTTTGGGACGCCCTGTATATATATATATATATATATATAATATATATATATATATATATATATATATGTGTGTGTGTGGTGTGTGTGTGTGTGCGCGCGCGCGTGTGTGTGCTTAAAAACTTAATTATTGGACTAAGATAGGCTATTGCATTACCGAAAACCTAGGCCAGATTACGTAGACGTCGCAATCCAAGCCTACTGAAGGGGATTTACAATCTTTGATAGGCTTAAGAAATGTTAGACCTTGTGAACTTTAATACCCATGTGTATGGAAAAATTAGTTTTATCCTATTAAAAATGGATTATACAGTCTAAGATAAGTTTTCAAGCCAGCATGATCTAAGGCTACTGGCCCTATTCAATAATTAGTATCTAAACTATCTCTAGAGACGTTAATCTAAACAAAAGGCTATGCGTAGATATTCGCAATACAAAACTTTAACTCTAAACTGAGCCCTTAATAATTTAATTAGTGGGGTAGACCTATTTTGTACAGCTTCATAATTATGACGAACCTTTTTGAAGGACTGTAATCCAATCATAGCCTTAGACTCAAATATTATACAGTGGCCAGAAACCCTGAAAGTTGGCTTACCTATAGAATCGAAGGCTAATGATAGTTGAATAAATAAATAAATATGCGAAGAAATGTATGTATGTGTGTGTGTGTGTGTGTGTGTGTGTGTGTGTGTGTGTGTGTGTGGTAAAATTTGTTAACATCTACTTCTTATTTTCTCAACTGATTTTTTGAAAGTGTTTGTTCCACTCTCTGGACACGTGAATAGAAACCTTTTGTGTCAACATCTGTCGTCTCGAGTATATAAATTATTGTCTAGCAAGAAACGAGTATTTCATCTATTGAAGATATCAAAAGCTATACGTCTTGCGGCATGTATATTGTAATAATAATAATGAGGATTTTATATACCTATAATCAATAATTAGTTTATGCTTCAATTCAATTTAATTTCTGGTGTGTTAACAAATGAAACTCAGAAAGCCCAGATTTACCATGCCTGGGTACAGAATGTTAGCAGTAATAGTAAGATTCCTTATATATATACTGTATATATATCCAGTAAGGAATAGGAGGATTAGAAGGTGGTACATGTTTATTAGTCAAACGTTTCGGAAATTCGATTTTCCTCATCATTGCTAAAAAGTAAAAAATAAAAAGTGTACAAATATAGTAAGAGATTTTATACCAAAATATTTATACATTCTTATGATAATAATTTAAAGTTAAAATTATATAAAATGTATAGAGGTAAGAACTGTAGTCGTCGAGCGTAGGTTTTGTATTGATTGATTGATTGATAGAGTGATTATGTTTAATGGTGCACCAGTCCAGTGTGTTATTAACCACAGGGTTTTGTACTAAGGATATATAGGGATTCGAGGGTGCTGAGGTCGTTTGATTCGTATGCTGAATTGATGATTCTGAAATTGGTGAGGAGCAGTGGGTGATTGTGGAGGTGTCAATGATCTCTTATTGATGATTTCGTTGGGTAGAAATGACACAATGTTCGTTCACTCTTGTTTGATGTTGGCGAATGGTGTTACCAATATAGCTCGTATTGCAGTGAGTACAAAAGAAACAGTAGATACTGATGAGACAAGGGGCTGGGTTTTTTCTTTATGGTTGAGATACGAGTTAATGCTATTATTATTGGTGAATACTATTGAAAAATTTATTATTTAGAATTTATTTTATTTAGCTTGAGAGAGATTATTTTTATTTTGGGGTAATATTAGATTAAGTTTACTTTAAATAGACACGGTAATTATAGAAATAATAATGGCCTATTTAGACACTGTCAACACAGCTACAGACTTTTTCACTGTAGGTTGCAGTGGTTTTCAGGTTAAATTTGGTCAGCAGCCAGATTACTAACTATGGTGAAGCTAAATTCATCAAAATTAATTTAGACTTACCAAAAATGAAGTTGCCAGTTGAACGTTACCCTTTCAGTTTCTAACTGATTCATAAGTTTCATTTAGTTTCCAGGTTTTAATTTTAGTTGTTAAGTTTTAGGTTATTGTTTAACACACTGCTAGGTTATTTATTTGTAGGGGCTATTTCCCAGACCTAGGTTTTGCAGGTTAAGTTAGGCTAGGGCTGGATTGCCCTTAAGTTTTTGGTTTTAAAGGTTTAAGGTTTTGAAGGTTTTATTTAAGTTAAGTTAGGGCTATATTGCCTTTAGGTTTTAATAGGGGCTATAACAGCCATTTAATTATTGAGTTAGGGCCGTTGTAACCCGGTTCGAGTTTCGTCTAGGTACCTAGTTTTTCTCTTACCTTAGTTATTTTCTTTAACTTACTTACACCTAGTTCTGATAGGCCTCTATTTAGTTAAACATGGTTTTTGATTAATTGCAGTGGTTATTAATTAAGGATAAGGTTTAATTAAAGGTTGTTAGGTTTGAAGGTTGACTCAGTTTCCCGGTTTGGGTAACAACGAGCATTTTAATTTTTTTTAGAAAAAAGGGCCCGCTTCATGCGGTCAAAAATTTTCAAGACTGGACAAAGCTCCGTTTTTCTTTGTCCCAGAAACTTTTTTTTCCTTCTTTTTGTTAATTAGGGAAACCCAACTTCACTAGTTGGTTAGAAACGAGGGTTTTTATTTTTATTTATTTTGTTTATATTTTATTTGGAAATATATGCGGTTATTTCTAACCACTTTTTTCAACATTCCCACCAAGGGGAAAAAATTTACCCAGAATTATATTCTTGGGAAATTTTATTTATTTATTTTGATGAATGAAAATGACATGCTCTACAGAAAAGTTCCTTTTATGTGAAATATGAAAATGAAAGCGTCTTTTCTGTAGAACGTTAGTCCTAAGTTATTGCTAAATTGTGCAATCTGGTGTTGAATGTGGCTTGATTGTCTGAAATCAAAACCTTTGGAAGGGAGTAGTTTAAGGACAAATGGTAAAGTTCTCTTAAAAAGTTTTTTTTAGGTTAAGTAGGGTAGGTTAGGGTAGGTAGGGTAGGTTGGTTTGGTAGGGTAGGTTAGGTAGGTTGGTTTGGTAGGGTAGGTTAGGTAGGTTGGTTTGGTAGGTTGGTTTGGTAGGGTAGGTTAGGTAGGTTTGGTAGGGTAGGTAGGTTGGTTTGGTAGGGTAGGTAGGGTAGGGTAGGTTGGTTTGTGTTGTTGGTTCAGCCATGTTAGGCTAGGTTTGCTTAGGTTGTTTTAGGTTCAGCCAGGTTAGGCTAGGTTTGTGTTTTAGGTTGTTCTAGGTTCAGCCAGGTTAGGCTAGGTTTGCTTAGGTTATTTTAGGTTCAGCCAGGTTAGGCTAGGTTTGTGTTTTAGGTTCAGCCAGGTTAGGCTAGGTTTGTGTTTTAGGTTCAGCCAGGTTAGGCTAGGTTTGTGTTTTAGGTTCAGCCAGGTTAGGCTAGGTTTATGTTTTAGGTTCAGCCAGGTTAGGCTAGGTTTGTGTTTTAGGTTCAGCCAGGTTAGGCTAGGTTTGTTTTTTAGGTTCAGCCAGGTTAGGCTAGGTTTGTTTTTTAGGTTCAGCCAGGTTAGGCTAGGTTTTTTTTTTAGGTTCAGCCAGGTTAGGCTAGGTTTGTTTTTTAGGTTCAGCCAGGTTAGGCTAGGTTTGTTTGGGTTGTTTTAGGTTCAGCCAGGTTAGGCTAGGTTTGTTTTAGGTTGTTTTAGGTTCAGCCAGGTTAGGCTAGGTTTGTTTTAGGTTCAGCCAGGTTAGGCTAGGTTTGTTTTTTAGGAGGTTAGGCTAGGTTTGTTTAGGTTGTTTTAGGTTCAGCCAGGTTAGGCTAGGTTTGTTTTAGGTTGTTTTAGGTTCAGCCAGGTTAGGCTAGGTTTGTTTTTTAGGTTTAGCCAGGTTAGGCTAGGTTTGTTTAGGTTGTTTTAGGTTCAGCCAGGTTAGGCTAGGTTTGATTTTTAGGTTCAGCCAGGTTAGGCTAGGTTTGTTTAGGTTGTGTAAAAAATTTAATTCACTGGATTTAAAACTATTGTATCAGAAATAAAACAAAAAAGGGTAACTAACTTCTCGACCGCCCACCCGGGGGCGCCATATTGAAAAATTTATTATTTAGAATTTATTTTATTTAGCTTGAGAGAGATTATTTTTATTTTGGGGTAATATTAGATTAAGTTTACTTTAAATAGACACGGTAATTATAGAAATAATAATGGCCTATTTAGACACTGTCAACACAGCTACAGACTTTTTCACTGTAGGTTGCAGTGGTTTTCAGGTTAAATTTGGTCAGCAGCCAGATTACTAACTATGGTGAAGCTAAATTCATCAAAATTAATTTAGACTTACCAAAAATGAAGTTGCCAGTTGAACGTTACCCTTTCAGTTTCTAACCGATTCATAAGTTTCATTTAGTTTCCAGGTTTTAATTTTAGTTGTTAAGTTTTAGGTTATTGTTTAACACACTGCTAGGTTATTTATTTGTAGGGGCTATTTCCCAGACCTAGGTTTTGCAGGTTAAGTTAGGCTAGGGCTGGATTGCCCTTAAGTTTTTGGTTTTAAAGGTTTAAGGTTTTGAAGGTTTTATTTAAGTTAAGTTAGGGCTATATTGCCTTTAGGTTTTAATAGGGGCTATAACAGCCATTTAATTATTGAGTTAGGGCCGTTGTAGCCCGGTTCGAGTTTCGTCTAGGTACCTAGTTTTTCTCTTACCTTAGTTATTTTCTTTAACTTACTTACACCTAGTTCTGATAGGCCTCTATTTAGTTAAACATGGTTTTTGATTAATTGCAGTGGTTATTAATTAAGGATAAGGTTTAATTAAAGGTTGTTAGGTTTGAAGGTTGACTCAGTTTCCCGGTTTGGGTAACCACGAGCATTTTAATTTTTTTTGAGAAAAAAGTGCCCGCTTCATGCGGTCAAAAATTTTCAAGACTGGACAAAGCTCCGTTTTTCTTTGTCCCAGAAACTTTTTTTTTCCTTCTTTTTGTTAATTAGGGAAACCCAACTTCACTAGTTGGTTAGAAACGAGGGTTTTTATTTTTAGTTATTTTGTTTATATTTTATTTGGAAATATATGCGGTTATTTCTAACCACTTTTTTCAACAAATACAAATTGATGACTAAATTGAGGGTAAAGTGGGTTGAGTAGGTGGCTAAGTTCTGATTGTATTTTGTAACTAATATAGTCGTAGTGGGGAGAAGAAAAGTAATGTATATCTTTTTTAACAGTCGGGACTTTAAAGGGGGCTGATAAATGTTGTTGAGAAAATTTCTAGTTAGAGAATGTAGTAAATGTTTTGGGAAAGAATTACTAATGCAGAAACTGTGAACGAATTCTAATTCGTTGTGGAAGGATAAGTAGGAGGAACAAAGTTGATAAGCACGATGGATTAAGATTTTAATACTGTTAATTTTATATAGTAAAGGGGTGTGGCTTAAGTAGTTTGTATCTAGGACTGTATATGTAGGTTTTCGATATATGGAAGTGCTGAATTTATTATTTTGTTTTGTTATTGTTACAGCTACAAAGGGTAAGGTGTTGTTAGGGTCGTTTTCTTTAGTGAATTTGATGATTTGATGCTGGGAATTGAGATAGTTAATAAAAAGGGGGTCGTGGTTAGCAATGTGAAAGGTGTCATCGACATATCTTTTATATAATTGTGTTTGTAATGGGTGGGGTAAAGGAGTAGCCATTATTTTCGTGATAACAGAGAAAGATGTTAGCTAGTTTGGCTCTTAGGGGGATCCCCTGGCTAGTGAATAGGCTTATTGGTAAAGTTGAAAAGAAGTAGGTGTCTGAAGTGGCAAGGGTTAGCAGTTTGGTAAATTCTTGTTTCGTTAGGTTGAGGTCTGTGTTCTGATTATGGAAAATAAATTGTTGGTGCAGATGTCGATGGCACCTCTAATTGGCACGTTGTTGTAGAGAAATACTCTGTCAGAGCTGTGCATATGGAGATTGTTTGAATTGTTCAACGTCAGTATTTCTTTGATGAATTTGTAGGAAATGGGGATGGAATATTCATTCTGCATTAGGGTTTAGGGTGGAGTTGGGGGAATTAGGAATTTTGCTAGGTGGAAATTATGGGTGATGTAGGCAAAAAAGGATAGGCCCAATGAGTAAATTTGGTATGTGTATTGTAGGGAGGTCATAAAGAGTGTCTGGGGAGGTGACGATAGAGTGTATTTGGTCGTAATCATCCTCCGAAATTTTATTTTGATCATATAAATTTTGAGGAAACGGTTGATTTTATCTTCAAGTTTAGGAAAAGTGCTAGAGGCTTGTCATTAATCTTTTTGAATTTGGCGGAGTCATTGAGGGCTTTATTCAACTTATTATCATCATCTGATTTGTTAAGAAGAATGGTATCCTTGCTTTTGTCAGGACGTGAAATTATGATGTGGTCATTCCTGGATGATTCATTTAGGCAAGCGATATCTTACTATTGATTAGGGGGAAAAACTTTATGAGTTTTTAATTTATAAAAGTGTTTATGGGTGATGTAGGCAGAAAGGCTAGGTCTAGTGGGAAAATTTGGTATCGTCAGCTAATAGGATTCGTTTTAAACTATGAAAAAGTTTTTCAAATGATAAAAAGTGTTTAAAATAATTTATCTTAAAGTTTAGCAACTTAAAATATAGGCGCAAAGAGAGAAGTCGTCTTTCGTTGTTGCTCAAATTCTCTTAGAAAATTATTTGATCAGCGTTAAGAGGTTGAAGGTTCGATTTCAGGCCCACTTGGTTTAATTTTCTATTATATCTTAGCTGAATCTGTACGCGAAATTTATTGGCGTCTTTAACAATTTGATTTTAAACATTAAATAGATTATAAAAACTTGCAGATTCTTTTACTTGAGTTAAAAAGAGAATATATTTATTGACGCTGTTTTAATATTGTTATGCCTAACATATATATATATATATATATATATATATATATATATATATATATATAACATGCCATTATTATGTACATGTATGGTGATTGTAAAGAAGTCTTTTTATTGCCGTTTGTACAGAAGCTGACAACAGAAAATACAGTCACAGTGGTCAACTGGATATATAACTTGTACGTTTCTTTGCTTCGAGGTAAGAGTTGATTATTGCATAGCTAATACGAGGTTAAATAAATTAATCTTTACTGAAGATGCGAAATGTAGTTGTGTTGAAGTTGTTAGTCCCTTGACCAAGTATTTTACAGATGGGGCTGATAATTCGGAAAGAATCACACAAATAACAGAGTTACCACCGAAAAATTTCGCTAGTCGTTTTTTTAACTGTTTGGTGTCACATCGAAATTTAAGGCATACTTGCTTATTTATTGCAATGTTTTGTAGGAAAAATGAAGATTAATAAGGGTACTTACGTATTAACGGGGGGCCACCACATATTGATGATTGGTTAGGTTAAGTTGTAATATTTTCGTTACTTTAACATTTCTAATACATCATATTTTTTAAATAGTAATATTTTTTAAAATATTTACAATGATTTATATTTCAAATATTTACAATGATTAATACATGTTACACATTAGAAACAACATTTGTTTCTGGAGGCCAAAAATTTTTAATAGTATTAAGAATGGAATTGAATGGATCGTGATCATGTACCAACTTCATCTTGTGACCTTTTTCGCATATACGTTCAGCAGGTAGAATTTCTTTGGCTTGCAAAAAAGAGACCGCATCTTCACTTTTTAGATCCCAAATCAAATTTTCATCTTGAATAAGCCTAAATAAATTATTTTTTTTTCAGAAAATTGTATAAAAAAATATTTTGAAAAATATTGCTATTTAAAAAATATGATGTATTAGAAATTTTTAACTAAGGAAAATATTACAATTTAACCTAACCAATCATCAATATGTGGTGGCCCCCCGTTAATACATAAGTACCTTAATAAGTTTATTGGTAGACCATTATCCAAATGCCTAATATTAATAATACAATGACAGGGTCTTTTCCATTTGGCGGCAGGCGGTTTTTTTTAACCAAATTTTCACCAGTAATACTTTTTTGTGTGCTAAATACGAATCTAACATTCTTTTTTGAGAGAAATGAAAGGGTTAGTCCTGGCCCACCGATAACTGCAGGGGTAGCGAGTAAAGACGCAGCGCATATCTGAAACAGAGCCGATTAGGTTAAGTTAGGTTAGGTTAAGTTAGGTTAGGTTAAGTTAAGTTAGGTTAGGTTAGGTTAGGTTAAGTTAGGTTAGGTTAGGTTAAGTTAGGTTAGGTTAAGTTAACCTAACTTAACCTAACTTAAGTTAGGTTAAGTTAGGTTAAGTTAGGTTATAATTGTTATATTATGTAGATCTTACCTCTCTTAAATAATTATTGAAATCAACTGCTGCAGTGTGGGATATCTCAAGCTCTTTCTCGCAGTACTTCATACTTGTATATTCTTGTGACCAGGAGTAAATGAATATTATAATTGTTCTTAGAGAAATCCTACTTCCCTCTAGCCACGTGTTTTTTCTTACGGGTAATTTCATGTTGCACATCTTCTTATGGCAGGTCCAGCTTACAGACTTCCCGACTTCTTTTATTTGCATTTGGTGTTTTTTCTTACATAATTTCTTCCTTGGGATGATGTTAAATTCTTGAAAAAATTTCACTGCATCTTCTTCTGATACAATATTCACAAAAATCCACTGTAAATTATAATTCACGTCCATGATTTACTCGTATTTCCAGAAACAATAATGAATCGCGCGGAATGCTTAAACATATCGAGTTGCCATAATTATTCTACAGATTTTGGAATAATCAAATTTATATAAACAAATAATTAATATTCATAAAATAATTAATATAATATAAATTAATAAATTATTATATTATAATACAATATTATATATTATTGCAAAAATATATAGAATTTCGCAGTGTAAATAGTTCGTGCGCGGTATAAAGTAGTTCGTATTTAAAATCTTTTTTTCGATATTTTCCTTTCATTTCTCTCAAAAAAGAATGTTAGATTCGTATTTAGCACACAAAAAAGTATTACTGGTGAAAATTTGGTTAAAAAAAACCGCCTGCCGCCAAATGGAAAAGATCCCAATGACAAGTTACATACTAAGGATAGAAATATATACAATTAATGCGAAATAATAGAGTACTTTCGCAGTTGTGTGAAGCTACAACCAACCGTTTTCATATAAATTCCTTAGCTTAGAAGACATACGGTACGATTGCTAATAGCTTAGATAATCGGGGTGGTTGATTTTTTTAATTCGTTGCATTAGACTGTATCTAGACACATATATCATTTGAGTGAGACCTTTTAATACCAAACTCAATTAGTTCATAAGTTATGATTTAAGTGGCCTAGTTATAAGAACTTCTCTACTATTTTCGAGAAAAAAGTAGATTGTATTTATTCTAATTTTATTTTGTGTGGTATCGTTATTAATATATTAAGCCAAGAAGATAAGATCATGGACAGCGTTAAAGAAATCTTTTTTATTTTGCCTTACACTAAAGTTCTTATATACAAAATATATACGTTGGTTACATTTATTAGTATACATATATACACATTTATATATCAACAGAAGGTTGGTGTTCCAGAAATGGATTTTCTGCACGAACGCTTCCAGTGTTTGTATGCTTGTTTTTGCATGTTTGTTTTTGTTTGTACTCATGAAAGACCATGAAAGATTCCCACAGGAGGCTTTTTACTCGTGAAGGAAGGCGAGGATGAATCCTTTTTAATTTTTTTTTTAATTTTTAAATTTAAATTTTTTTTTGAAAGACCATGAAAGCCACCTTATAAAGAACCAGCATGAAGGACGGTGAAGGATCTTCATGAAGAAAGGTAGGAGGCCGTCATGAAGGACGGTGAGAGGGAAGTTTTCAAATTGATCCATGTCTGTCTCCCCAAACGCGGCTATACTACTACCACCAAACTGAATCCAATTATAAAAAAAATAGCCAGAACAGAAACCAATAAACTATGATAATTAAGTCGCAGAGTAACATGAGTCATACCGCCCCCGACTACAAATACACTAAATATATTTATATTTATATTATTATTATTTTCTACAATAGTTTGCACAAAAAATGAGTGACAAATTTGAATAAAGCGACTAAAACTACCTCATAAAAAGTTATTTTGATTTAAAGGTCCAGCCCATGTCATTTAAAACATATTAACCGCTAACTGGTTAGAGGAATGGTTTCGTCCTAGGAAACGGAGGGTCGATGCTAATGGTAGTGAATCGGGATGGTTGGATGTAGGTAGCGGTGGCCCACAGGGTTCAGTGTTAGGGACATTGCTATTCGTAATCTAGAGTAACGACAAAGATGTAGGCTTGACCAGTAACGTGTCAAAATTCGCGGACGATACCAAAATAGGTGGTAAAGCTGTTAACGTGGACGATAGAAAAGGCTCCAAGACGATGTAAATAGGATTATAGAGTGGACGGATAAGTGGCAGATGCAATTTAACGTAGACAAATGTAAAGTTTTGCATATATGTTCTTGTAACAACAATTACACGTACACGATGGATGGTAGAGAGTTAGAGAGCGTTGACGAGGAAGTAGATTTAGGCGTAGGCGTATCTAAGGATTTAAAAGTTAGGAAACAGTGCCTGGAATCTTGCGCAAAAGCTAATAGGATGTTAGGCTTCATAGCGCGTAATTTCGAATTTAATTCGAAGAATATTATATTGCCCCTTTGCAAGTCCCTAGTCAGGCCTCATTTAGAATATTGTAGTGGTTAATTTATTTAATATGACGAAAAAAATGCAAAAGCCTATGTTAATGACGGAGTGCGTGGGTTTGTATTATTAAATTGATACCAATTTAATAAGGTTAGCTGCCCCCAAAATGTAGTGGTTAATTTATTTAATTCATCATTTCTTTATTTACTTTCCTTTTTCTTCTATTATCGCTTGCTTTCTCTGTGTCCTTTTTCCGGACGCGGCTAGCGGTTGAGCCATTTTTACACTTTCGAATAATGCGAGGTAGACCGGGGATTAATTATACTCTTCATTAACATTTTACTAACTTTATTTATACCGAAAACACTGAGATAAACGGGGTAATGCGAAGGGGGAATTTACGTTAACATTTTAGTCGGAGAGAGGTACGAAATCCTATTCTAAATTCACACAAAACATCGTAACACCAAAAGACACCTTCTTAAACGCAAGGCCGCCCGATGACTGCCCATTTTTGGGCATTTCTCTCTCTCGTCCCGCTTGGGCCGATTCTTAGTGTTGCCAACTCGTATTTTATATTTTTTATAAACAAACCATTATTTATCGTAATTACATTTATTAAATATTATTATCTTTATTAATTTCTTATAACCAAAACATTCTAATTTTTAATTAGACATTACTACAATATGCCGTTCAGTTTTGGTGCCCGTATTTGCGTGAGGATATTGATAGGTTGGAAAGGCTTAGCTTCTGTGCATATGTAGATGTTTCCTCATGCGAAAAACTTCTTAAAAGTCAGGTATTGTTCGCTGGTTAGTTTGCGTAGGAAACGACCTTTTTTTTCTCGTGTAACTTGAAATGTTAGTGATTTTAAACAATGAATTCTTGAGAGTATATTTTTTGTACTGCGAGATCTATAATAAAGAATATAATAAGTGCAACTGCGAAAAAAGTTCCTCAAAGAAAAATGCGTGGAAAATATACTAAAAATTTCGAGATCCCAAATTATTTTCGTGTAGTTGGTTCGAGAATAACGTTGTGCAAAGCCTTGTTTTTTTATGAATGGGTATTGAATACTGTTCCTCCGAGAGACGCCTTAAAAAAAATCCCTTCCCTTACTCATTCCTATTTGTACAGGGTGTAACAAACGTTTGTTAAAGTACGCGATTATTTTTTATTCGTTATGAAGACAATAAATGCTCAAATTGCGTGTCATTCAGTTGTTGACATGTTAATTCGATCACGTATTATTGATGACGACATATTTTTATTGTATGTTGTCTTTTGACTGTTGAATAGTTCGTGCTCTTGTCTGGGCAAGTTCTCGTAACTACTATGATATTTAGCAAGAAGAGTTGGGAACTATCTTCGCCAGTAGAGGAACGAGGACGTCCACTACGAGGTTTGACCAAAACACTACTGGTATCATTTAATCGCTTCACTACCTTTCCAACTTTGGTTCGGTTTGTCAGGATGAAGTCTGTGGAATATTATATTATTGAACCTTTGACGCATAGCGTCTACTTCAATGATTTTATTTTGGGTAATGCCAGAAAACTTTATGCAATATTAAGAGAGCGCTATATGTCACAAAATGTTAATTATCTAGATACTCTGTAAGGCATCTGTCAAGACTAAAATTGGGACCCATTTTATCTCTCTTCCCCAAAAATTTTCATAATTTTTTTATTAAAGTTTTTAATTTTTCTTTCTCCTCTTTTCTCTTAAATCTATTCTTAATTTCTTTAACATAAATAAATGAAATAAATAAATAAATGAATAACAAACAGGCATTAAAATATAATATTCTTATTAGCGTTATCTATCTATCTATCTGTTTATCTTATATGCATACAGTAAACTGCACAAATATAGATTTAGCGATGGATATTAAGAATATATATATATATATATATAAACTTATATATATATATATATATATATTCTTAATATCCATCGCTAAATCTATATTTGTGCAGTTTACTGTATGCATATAAGATAACACACACACACACACATATATATATATATATATATATATATATTCTCAATATCCATCGATAAATCTGTATTGTGTAGTTTACTGTATACATATAAGATAGATAGATAGATAGATAGATAGATAGATAGATAGATAACGCTAATAAGATTATTTTATTTATTTATATATATATATATATATATATATGTGTGTGTGTGTGTGTGTGTGTGTGTGTGTGTGCATGTGTGCGTGTGTGTTTGTGTGTGTGTGTGAAAAGCTTATTGGCTACTGAGATGTTTCCCCGCAAATTGTTTAATAATAATAATAATAATTCAAGAATTTTTTTAATAACAGCATGTCAAACATTCCAAATTCACGTGCCATCACGGTCTAAAAGAAGGCATCCCTAAACATCTGTAAAATAAAAACCATTTGAATGACCAACGAGTCATTTTCAAAGATGGCGTGAATCAAGCAAGGAGAAAGAATAGATTTCACGAGCGTCTGAGTCTTTTGTGCGTGTTTGCACATTAACCCAGAGAAGTATTTTTCTCCTTAAGAAAAGATGCTTTTGCTAAATTTTTTCTTTCAGTTTACCTACGTAATGGTATGGAGACTATTTAGGATTTCAAGTTATTAGTTTACCAGTAAAAGGCTTTTCATTTATTAAATGCATGGTATTATATTCAGTTTTTTTTTAAGCGTTCCTCTATAATCGTTTGATATCTTTTCATCATTGTGATACTTACGTACTTATACGAGTATACTTTCATTTAAAAGTGAAAGTAATTCAACTCCTCCAAAGAGATTATGCAGTAGTAATTCGCGAGAAATAGTTGGAAAACTATTTAAATACCTAACAAAGAACTGTTTCATTCATTCTGAAGAATTGAGGGAGATAGCTGTTTTCATATATATATATATATAGCTGCTATAGCTATGTATATAGATAGCTGTTTTCGTGTATATATGTATATATTAGACGGTCCAGGCTCATAGGGGTGAAAAATAATTTTTTTCTTTTCTAAGTCTCACCCCTGGAATTTGTTATGCGTGTCGATAGGAAGTTTTGAGTGAAGTTTCAGCCGGATTCCCAAATATTTAGTGGTGCCGACAGACTCTGAAATGTGTAGTTTTTCTGCACCACCCGGGAGGTAACTACAACAGGCGCGTTTTTTTTAAGTGGTATCCCTAATAGGCCTAATCCACTTTTTTAATGTTAACTCATGAGGTTGTTGTGCTTCCTGTCTTTATCATTGATTTCTTTGCCTCTGGAAACTGCTTTCGGTGTTTTTCCACGACTTGAAGAAGGTACTGCAGTTGTTCTTCGTTTTTTGTGAGATGACTGCTGAAACTCAGAATTAACGAGACCGCTCTCTCTCTGCATTATCGTTTACAACATTCATTGTTTCAACATATTCCTTAGCTAATTTATAGTCGTCCCTGTTATCCCATTCTGCAGGATCTACTTCGAGAAACGTCGATTGAAGGGACAATTTCTCAAAGAAGGAGCGACTTGAGCTTGTGACAAAGTCCGCCAGACTTTTCTCTGGTGGGTCATCATGAGTGTGGTCAAAAGCAATTCGTTTTTCTGGTGTTTTTGAACCAGGCCTTTCCAATGCCTGAACCATCTGCCGTTTCACTTGCAAAGTTATGCCATCATCAAAAAAGGCAAGCGACACAAGTTCTTCATTTAGATACCAGAGGTGACGACATAGTGCTCTGCTAGCTGTTGCTGAAAGTTCCTTATCATCATATTGCTGAAGCTCTTTTAGATACTCCAAATCGGTTGTTGGTGCAAAAGATGCGATAGGAGCCGCAAACCATTTTGGCACATAAAAGCGGACAGCATAGCGAGAGAAGCGTCCCATTGCACTCAGTTCCTGTTTTGTTAGGTTGAACTGCGAGCGAAACAATACAATTTTGATGGCATAAATCACTCGCGACATCCACCTAGCGTGATGTAAAGCCCCAGGTTGACGAAAATGTACTCCTCCTGATAGAACACCACCTTTTTTTTTGCCAGTATTGCTAGCGGTAGTATCAAAACACATTGCTTGAATACATTCTCGCAAATTCCAATCGTCTAAGCATTCTAGAACTGCTTCTGCAATTTTTCCGCCTTCTCCAGAAACAAGTTTGGGTACTGCTAGAAGCTTAGACTTCCCTCCACCGGATACAAGAATAGCTAGCCTATCTATTTTTTCATCACCTGTTATATCTTGCATTACTTTACCATCCCAATGAATGGTAAGCGGAACGTCAGAGGTAAAGGTTTGCTTAATGTCATCTGCAACTTTTTGGCGTACGGCACTCCTCGCCCTCTGTAGAGTACTTCTGCTCAAAACAACATTGTCAATGTCATGTCCAAGAGAAGTTGCAGCAGCTGGAAGCACCATAACAGCACTACAATCACTTGTTTTTGTTTGATCTAATGCCATTTCCAGATCAGGTTTTACGATGCGCTTACACTTGTTTGATATTGTGCTGCTTGGAGATTTGGATGTCATTTCAGGAGTGTACGATGTGCCTGGCTCTGGTTGCTCATCACTACTACTGCTTGAACTGTTACTACTGAACTGAACTGCAGCTGAAGACAGTTTCTTTCGCAATGCCTCGGCTTCTTTTAGTGCAGCATTTCTTTCATCTCTTTTCCGTTTTCGCATTTGCTTAGCGACCAGTTTGTTATCAATATCAGTCATGTAATCTCGCCTCCCTTTTTCTCTTTGAGCATGTAGGAATGATCTATCTTCCTCATTTGATATCATTTGTAAAGCATTTGCATGAGCTATATCAAAAAGGTTATCCAAACTATCTTGGAATTCAGTTTCTTTTTTAATTTGATTTTGATTACGGTTTAATTTTGATTTTTTAAGTGATCTGAAGTTCTCATACATTTTCTGAATTTTCGTTAGTACATGCTGTTTGGCTCTGGTGGGTATTTTCGCCTTGTCCCAAATCTCAAAAATTTCATCATAAACCATGTTGGATGCTTCTTTCAATGTTTTCTTACTGTTTGTGAGACAGAAAAGCCAACGTAGTACATCTCCATTGGATGGAAGCTTCTTACTACCAATTGTGTCAATTGGTTGTCCAATCAGCCATATTTCAGTTTTTCTTCTTGTTACAATTGAATCGGACATGGTGAAGGATAAAATCTGCAAATATTAAGAGAAAACACTTGCACATCAATCTCTCACTGCGTCTTAAGCAATACTGACGTGAAGACGTGTTTCTACTCAACAGTGTAACATGTGGATCACAATCCACAAGATTGTGAATAGGCATGGTTTGCACACAATATTTGTCCTACAAATTACGGGATTTCTTAAAGTAATTTTACCAGCAATTGATATTTTCACAATAAATGAAAAATACAAGAGGCTGTCGGCACCACCGAAAGTGCATATTGTTGAAATTTAGTGTGCGAGTATATTATGATGGTGGTAACAATTTTAGGGGGTGAGACTTTCACTTTTCAAAAATAATTTTTTTTGAGCCAGTCTAGTGTGTGTATATATATATATATATATATATATATATATATATATATATAGTTACGTGACGCAGTTTATTACTTTATTTTTATGGTATGAATTATGCCTATATTTTAACCTGTTTTCATTTAAACCACATCATATAGATTTAACCCAAGGTTATACAGTATACAGGGTGTCCCAGAATGAACTATCTATTTCAATGAAATCGGACAAATGTTTTAAAAACACACTTTTATTTATGTTTATCATGTTTAATATGTGTTAAAAATGTATAAATTTCTAAATTTTTTTCATAATTTTATTTTCATAATTTTTTCATAGTTTTTCATAGTTTTATTTTCATTTTCTTTCAGAACCCTATTAATAATGAATACACAAGAACGCATCTTTGTTGTAACATCCTGTATCAAAGGAATGCAATGTAATGAAATCAGAGAAAAATTTAAAAGAAGATTCCACAGAACCGGTCCTACAGACAAAGCGATTCGTGAACTTGTGAACAAATTTAAAAGAACTGGATCCGTACACGACGAGGTGGGAAGAGGACGCCCAAGGACAGCACGTAACAGTACCGAACAGGTACGACAATTGTTTGAGGATGAACCAACAACTTCGGTTAGGGAGGCCGGTCGAAGACTCAACATATCCAAGACAACAGTTCATAGAATCTTGCGTTCGACACTGATGAAAAAGGCTTATCACATTCAAATACTGCATACCCTAAATGAAGAGGATTATCCAAATCGAGCAGCAAGGTGTGCAGAAATTGTGGATCAAATCGAAAATGAAAGTTTATTGGATAACATCTTATTCAGTGATGAGGCGACTTTCCACACGTGTGGTAAAGTCAATCGACACAACTGTCGTATCTGGTCCAATGAAAGACCGTCTGAAGTCATAGAATGGCAAAGAGACTCTCCAAAAGTTAACGTGTGGCTTGGAATGACCAAATCCAAAATTTATGGCCCATTCTTCTTTGCGGCAGCAACTGTAACAGGTACCGTCTACCTTGATATGCTTCAGCAGTTTCTCGAACCACAGCTTCTTGATGATGGCATTCTTGATAATGTTGTGTTTCAACAAGATGGAGCACCATGTCATTATGCTCTAATTGTTCGAGAATACCTCAACAAACGCCTTCCGAATCGGTGGATTGGACGTGGAGGACCTCGACCTTGGCCTCCGCGTTCTCCGGATTTGACACCCCTGGATTTCTTTGCATGGGGTTTCATCAAAACAAAGGTTTATCGCCAAAAGCTCAATAGTTTAGCTGAACTTAAAGAACGCATCCAGTTGGCAGTGCCGGAGATAACACCTGAAATGCTTAAAAATGTGTTTCGCAGCGCTGAGGATAGATTTGAAATTTGCAGAGATACAGACGGTGCACATGTTGAAACTTCTCAATAAAGTTTTGAATTATGATTTATAAATCTATTTGTTTTTGTATCATAATTTAGTAATAAACACAAAATTATGTCAGTTTTTATTAAATTTGTCCGATTTCATTGAAATAGATAGTTAATTCTGGGGCACCCTGTACTGTATATCACTGATTACACTGGTATGCATATGAAATTTTTTTGTCTGCTGTGAGGGTTTTTTCAACTCATATTATATAATTCGACAATGCTGAATTCGAAAATGACATTGGTTTTCCTCAATCAGGTCAGGTTTTTTCTCTATTGGCCATTTATTATAAGTCCAATTTTATCCCCAAATTTATTGATTTTTTTAGCTTAAACACTGTAGATACGAGTAATATTATAAGAACACTCGTGAAAAATGAAAACATTGTGTGAATAAATACTTTTATTCATACAGTGAATATAGAAAAAAGTTTATTGAGGAAGGAATGAAGTTTTTTTGGCTTTCCGTCTGTGTTTTTCTTCGGGCACGTCTCGCTTCAAACACCAGCAATAGTCCGTCAGCATATTGATATCCCAGTTTCCGTGGTACCTCTCTTCCATTATTTTGATATCTTGGTGAAATCGTTCACCCTGTTCCTCACTATAATCCCCGCAATTTTCAGGAAAATAGTCCAAGTGGGACCACAAAAAGTGCATTTTTATGGACATGCGCGACCCATGAGCTTTGAAAGCTTCCATCAAGTTTTCGACAACGGACTCGTATTCTGGACTTCTACGCTTGCCAAGAAAATCAGTGACAACTGATTTGAATGCCTGCCAGGCATTCTTCTCAGTTGGAGTCATTGCGTTTTCGAACTGAGTATCCTTGATCAAAGTTCGAATTTGAGGACCATCAAAAACCCCAGCATTTAGTTTAGCATCAGATATATGAGGAAATTTACTCTCGAGATATCGGAATGCTGAACCCTCCTTATTCATTGATTTGATGAAATTTTTCATCAAGCCCAGCTTAATATGAAGTGGTGGGAGCAAAATTTTTGTTGGTGGTACAAGGGGCACTGAAACGACATTATGCGACCCAGGTTCAAAATTCTCTCTGGATGCCCATTCACGCTGTGCATAGTGCTTCTCATCCGCTCGGCTATCCCATTTGCAGAGGAAACATGGGTATTTCGTGTATCCCCCTTGCATTCCCAATACAAATGCCACAATCTGAAAAAAAAATGAAAATATTTAAAGAATTTAGAGAATTTGTTCTATCAGATAAAAAATTCTATGCATTGGACTGTATCACTTCTGTGGGGAAGTTAAGTGTTCTTATACGCTCTCAAATAACCTTTGGAAAAACAACATAGTCAATAGCAATAGTTTACTTATGATATTAGTATTACCTTCAAATCTCCACAGATCCTCCAGTTATGTTGGTCGTATACGAGAGCATCCAGTAAAATTTTCATGTTATCGTAGCTCTCAGTAAGTTGTACGGAATGTACTACAGGGACTGATGCAACCCTATTCCCAATGTTGAGAAGTACTGCTTTCAAACTTCGTTTAGACGAGTCTATAAATAGCCTCCATTCTGATGCGTTATATGGCAGGCCCAAGGATTCGATTAGCCCCTCAACATTGCAGCAGTACACTAAGGAAGAGGTATTTTCGTGCACTGCAAAAAACTTGCGGAATTGTTCCTCTCGTTTCCTATACCAGGAGAATGTTGTTCCCGGAGCGAGCAAGTTGTCTTCTCGAAGTCGTGAGCCCAAGATCTCGGCAGCTAATTTGGAAAGTCCTAAATCCCTGGTAAGATCATTAAGTTTGGCCTGGTTGAGAGGCCTCGGCTCATTTGAAGCGGTATTTTGAGGTATATACGACTGGGACTGGTTATTGGCATTGGTCATTGATTCATCATCAGAATCATCGAAGTCCAGGGTTTGAGGTGGGTCGGGTATTGGAATTCCAGGACCATGGGGTACAGGTCTCATAGCAGAAGGAATGTCAGGGTATACAACAATGTGTTTATTCTTCTTGTTAACTCCTGAAAATAGAAACACAGAAACATGGATATAAAACTTGCATATGAAATAGAAGAAGCATTCAGACAGTGGCGGCTCGTGAGGGAAGTCTGCGGTCTGTAAGATATGAAATAGGTCGATGGAGTCTGTATATTTTCTTTCTTTTTCATTCATATTGTCCCTTCGGGGACAATATGAATGAAAAAGAAAGAAAATATACAATCATTGTATATGTAAATGTAACTTGTATAACAATATGTATGTGTAAATGTATTTTCTATAACAATATGTATATGTAAATGTATGATTACCATTATGGTGAATATTATGCTATATATGGTGAATATTACATTCTGGTGAATATTATGTCTAGTTTCATACGAGGATTTCAAAATATTTAAGAAAAATAAATTTATAAGCCCACCTTGGAGGTTTGTCATGCAGAAATAGCAATCTGTCACGTGATCCTTTCCTTCTCTCCAAATCATGGAAATTCCAAAAGGCAAAGATTTCGCTCTGCCTTTGCTCCATCTTCTCAAATTTTCAATGCACGTCTTGCAGCACATATGAGGGGCGAAATTTTTGTCCTGGTCCCCTAGCTTAATTCCAAAGTATGCTCTATACATTGTCTTCACAAATTTAGTGATTTGGGACTGGTTATTTGGCATGGTAACCGTCCCACATATGTAGCAGAATCTATTGGGATCATTTTTACACGCTCTATTCATTATGAAATATTTTATCTATATGCCTGAAAAGTAAAAAAAGATATTATACAAGTGAAACAAGTGATGATAGATGTTACTGTTCCAATTCCGCTTTGACAAAATCACGAAAAATTCTATTTTACTTATGAGGCCATAGCCGGATAGTCTGAGCTGATTGAGAAAAACGGATTGCAGATTCGAAATCAGCAGGAAAAACTCTATAAGAATCACTTACAAAACCCTTGACAGCAAAATTGATGCATACCAGTGTTATATATATTCTTATTTCTCTGACAATTCGTGTAGGGGGATAATTATAAACCTTTTACAAAAATAATATATTCGTCACCGATCTTACTAAACCAATTACAATACAACAATGAAATTTTGGCAGTCATGAATAATTGATTAGGGAAATGACACTTGAGACATTGATTCTTACTTCAAGAATTTGATATTTAAAATTAACACCAGACACTTAAAATAAAATGCATAAGCAAATCAAAATGTAACTGTTGGCCAATTTTGGCATGGAATCAATTACAATGAAAACTTTTACATCAATTACTTCTTTTAAAGAAAAGATAGTTGAGACAATTAAATAAAATGCACAAACAATTTAAATCTGACTGTTATACAAGTTTAATCTACAATTGGTAATTATTTAACTTAATACAGCCTTGTTGCAATACGCGAGACCATTACAATGAATGGACCAATAGCAATTTAAGTTACAATCATAGGCCTGCTTGGCCCTCTACCACATTAGCTAACATACATAATGCGAATAGAATAAATGAATTTCGTATTACTTGGAGTACAATTAGAACCACTAATCTCTCAGGTAGACGTTCTTAGATCGGATTAGCCGTCACAATACGTATAATGGGAATAACACTGTGTAGGTTACCCCACGAACTCGGTGCTTGTTTTCTTCCTTCGGAATGTAGGATATACTCTTTTGGGAGTCTTTTAAACAGACGCGAATTTTTCGTTTCACTTTAGCTTGGCGAGTAATTTACTCAAAATTAGAAAAACGATTTCGCTTCTAAGTGCCACATACGATTTGAATGTATCATTACAGCACAATATATGTATGTTTATATACTTGAGCAAACTTCCACTAAGAACTAGTTTTTTGTTCTTAAAAGGAGAAATAAATCTAATGTTCTTATTTAAATTTAACATAGGTTTGTGAGAGTGAAATTTATTTTTTCACGCTCTGAGATGCACTGACGCTATCCGTTTTTCAGCCTATGCTCCTGTTGTCATGGCTGTCGGGCATAAGATTCTTTATATACCCAAATAAGATTCTCTTTTTTGATTAATCTTATTTGTAAGAATTATTAGCCTTTTAGAAGGTGTAATTTTCCATGCCATTAAACTTGTTAATAATGTAACAATATAATTTTAGCGGACTTTTCCCATTTTATACATAAATAAATGTTCAATTTTATAACGTCTTTGTTTCTTTGGAGTGAACGCGGAATCCACGTGTCGTCTCAGAAACGAATTTCTCTACTTTAATGTAATTTTTTACATTAGTTATTTAGTTTTTGTGTAACCTTTATATGGTATTTTTATCTGAACTTACTCAGAATTAAATAGACAATTGAATTCATGTCTTTTTCCCTAAATTACTCGAGTATTTAACATGCATATGTTTTAAATTCCATGTACTTAAGAATTTCCAAATTGCTTCATTTACACCTGAAACTATACCAAAATGCCCAGCGCCATTTTCGACGAATACAATTCTTCGTTTGCTTGGCTTTCAGTTTGGTATTTATACATACAATTCATTTTGTTTGCATGATCAATTTTTTTTTGTGGGTTAATTTATAACCAGTAACAAATTAACCTTATTACATTATTCCCCTACATAACAATAGAGAGATTCGAACTCAGAATGGTCCCCTGAGGTTTTTTTATGATACACACAGACCATGCATAGAACAAGGAACTCTTCTGGGAAAATTAAATCCACTATAGTCCGGATAAATAATGGTAAATACAAAGACAATAGTTTTTCTTTTTCATAATGTTAGCCCGACGTGGGCAACAGGTCACTCGCAAAGAGGCCCCATGCACGGTCTGTGTGTATCATAAAAAACCTCGGGGGACCATTCTGAGTTCAATCCCGTCATGAAACGGACATGTAATGTGCCTTGAAAAGTGGACGTTCAATTTTGCCAGTTGAGGTTTAAGTTTTGGTTTTTGACTAAAAATACAATAGTTACCCCCACTTTTTCTTTGAGGTATTCAATCCGACGTGAATGCAAAGAGTCTTTTGCTTATATTGAGGTTCTGAATATAATTGTGCTGGGATGATTTAAACCCTCGATCCTGTCCCAAAGCTGGATCCTATCTGCTTTGCAGATAACTGGTGAGGGAAGCTATATTTTTGGGGCCTCTTTGCGAGTGACCCGTTGCCCACGTCGGGTTAACATCATAAAAAATAAAAAACTATAGTGTTTGTCATTTACCATTACTTATAGCGGATTTAATTTTCCCATAAGAGTTCCTTGTTCCATGCACGGTCTGTGTGTATCATATATATATATATATATATATATATATATATATATATATATATATATATATATATATATATATATATATATATGATGCATCATATATATATATATATATATATATATATATATACGGTATGATGCAATTTTATTTCAATACAATGTATGCACAATGGTGTTTTTTAAGTATAGTTTTGCATTATAAAGCGTTTTCTTCAATTATTTTTTTGATAGAACACTTAGTTTTTATGTTATGAGCATATTTTTATTTATGGACAACCGGCTGATGGCCAGTTTGCTTTCATATAAGACTGCGAAAGATGGTTTGAGTTACAAACAGTAAATGACTGAATAAATCATTTTTATGTTCTAATACACCAAAAAACAAGTGAGGCAAATAAATTCGAAATAAAAAGTTGTGTTTCACTCCACCCTAATATATATATACACACACACGAAAACATCTCGCTCTCTCTCTCTCTCTCTCTGATAGTGTTCGGTGTACCGCGACAGTCGTTGCCGATAGAATAGACAAACTGAGCGCGTTTAAGGCTCCTGGGCCAGACCAGTTCCTCCCCAGAGTGTTGCGGGAGGTGCGCGACCAGGTGGCTCCCCACCTGGCTACAGTCTTCAACAAATCGTTGGAGACGGGCCAGGTGCCTGGTGACTGGAGGGAAGCCAATGTGACCCCTATCTTTAAGAAAGGGGATCACGAAAGTCCAGGGAACTATCGTCCCATTAGTCTCACTTCAGTTGTAGGTAAATTATTAGAGGGGATAATAGCGGATAGGATCGTTGATCATATGGATTCCTACAAGCTGCTTGGGGACTCCCAACATGGGTTTAGACGGCATAGGTCGTGTCTCACCAACTTGCTCGAGTTTTTCCACGTCATGTTCAGTGAGTATGATAAGAGTAGGCCGATTGATATACTGTACTTTATCTCGACTTTCAGAAAACCTTTGATAAGGTACCTCACCGCCGGCTAATGGCGAAAGTGCGCGCGCTGGGTATCGGTGGGGAAGTAGGTAGGTGGATTGAAAACTGGCTGAAGAATAGGCGGCAGAGGGTTGTAATTAAAGGGGTTAGTTCAGGTTGGGCCTTGGTCACTAGTGGGGTTCCTCAGGGTGACGTGGTTTTGGGCCACTGTTTTTTATCATTTACATAAATGATATCGACGGTGGCATCGTCAGTCGGATCGCCAAATTCGCTGATGACACCAAGCTTGGGGCCAATGTTGGGACGCCCGAAGCGATCGAGCAACTGCGTGCGGACCTACGTAGGATAGGAGAGTGGTCCGAAAAATGGCAAATGCCGTTTAATTTGGGTAAATGCAAGGTGATGCACATTGGCTACGCCAATCCCAAGTCAGACTACTCGATGTTGGGGAGTAATATCGAGGCCACTGATTTGGAAAAAGACTTGGGTGTGCTAATTCGCATCGACCTTAAGTTTACGAAACAGTGCGTAGAGGTGGAAAAGAAAGCCCAGAAGCTGTTGGATCATATCAGGAGGCAATTTCAATTTCGGAACAAGGAGATTGTGCTCTCTCTGTACAATTACCTGGTTTGGCCGCACCTGGAGTATGCTGTGCAGTTCTGGTCGCCCATCCTGAAGAAAGATATTGAGAGGCTGGAGCGAGTGCAGGCGAGGGCCACAAAGTTAATCCCTTGCGTTAGGCATATGGGCTACAATCGACGCTTACGCGCCTTGAACTTGTTTTCGCTGGAAACTCGGAGGCTGCGCGGTCAACTGATCGAGGTTTTCAAGCTCTTACGCGGGTTCAACGATGTCGATTTTAGAAGCATGTTTAGTTTAAATGATAACCCAACTCGCAACAATGGTTGGAAGTTGAATTTGAAACGGTTTAGGACTAGTGTGTGTGTGGGACTTACTTTACCTATAAGATCTGTGACACGTGGAACAGGTTACCTTCACAAGTTGTGAACAGGTCCTCTGTGGATCATTTCAAGAAAAGGTTAGACCAAATCTTGCACACTTTTTGAGGGTGGCAGAAGTTTTTCCTGGCACCCATTGTCATTGGTACCTCCTCGGTATGGGCCGCAAGGCCTTTTGAGGTGCTACTTTTCCTTGTAACTCCTTGTAACTCTCTCTCTCTGTTTCCCTCTCTCTCTCTCTCTCTCTCTCTCTCTCTCTCTCTCTCTATATATAATATATAATATATATATATATATATATATATTATTAGCTCCCTTGCTGTTTATAATATTGATGATTGCAAACAGTGATGCAGATATTAATGACAGTATCGTATCGTGTTTCGCGAATGACACAAAGATATGCAAGAGGAAAAATCAAACAAATGTGACATAGAAAAATTACAAAATAACATTGGAATATTATTCAACTGGGCAGAAGACAACAATATGAAGTTCAACGAAGAAAAATTCCAACTTCTAGGCGTTGGTAATAACGAGGTGCTACAGAATAAAGGGTACAAAACTCGACAAGCCAAACAGATAACACCAATTCAACAAGTCAGTGATCTTGGAGTAATAAAATCGTCGGATGCAGAATTCAGAGAGCACTATAACATCAAAATTACAACGGCTAGAAAAATAATGGGAATCATCTGGAGGAGCTTCCACAGCAGAAAAGTAAACACGCACAAATTATGGAAGAGTCTAATCCTACCAATAATTGCGTATTGTTCAGTATTCACAAGCCCAGACAGTAAACGAAACATTGCAAACATAGAAGTCATACAAAGGACCTTTACGTGTAAGATAGAGTAAACGAAAGGTGAAGAGTACTGGTCTCGACTACAATCCCTGAAACTCTACTCTGGAAAGAAGAATCGAGTGGTACACATATGGAAAATACTCGAGGGCTTTGTCCCTAACCTTAGAAACGAAGTAAAAACTCACTGGAATGAGAAAGGAAGCAGATTTTGTGCAATCCCAGCTACGGTGGGACAGGGAGCCATGAAAACGAGGATGGAAAATACCATCGGAATACAAGGTCCAAGATATTTTAATGTACTGCCCGAAGAACTGAGGAACCCCCAGTACAACAACTTGAATAATTTAAAAAACAAGCTGGACTGGTTCTTGTGCAAAGTCCTTGACCAGGCTGGCGACGAGGGCAGGAGGAGATGCGAAACTATTTCCCTCCTCCACCAAATCTCGCAAATGAGGCGAGATGCTGCAGAGGGGTCATCACAGATCCATCCTGAATTGTCGTTTGAAACCATCTAAAGGTATCTAAAGGTAGGGTAGTGTATATGAAAATGAAAATGAAAATGAAAAGATATATATATATATATATATATATATATATATATATATATATATCGTAAAGAACGACGCTTGTATAGGAGATATGTGTGTGTGTGTTTGTGTTTCTACCTCGTGGTGTACGGACATGTTTGTTTCCGCTCTGTCTAATGTCCAAATAACTAGTGTTTATAAGTTCAGCGATAAATTCTATCTTATACCAGTGTGTGTATTAAGTAGCAGTGAATTCGCGAAAATAATTTGTTAAGTGAAAACCGGTGTCATATATCGTGCACAAAGAAAAAAATCAACATAAATTGAAACAATTGTAACGGAAAAACAGCTTTCTTGAGATTTTTCATTCGGCCTACAGAATAGATTCAGCAGACGAAATTGAAAAAGCCATAAACATAAGGGTCAGTTTTACGCAGACGAAATTTGAGAAGCCGAAAGGAAAAATAAAAAAAAAATAATAATAAATAAACAAAATAAATAAAGGGAAGAATGGGAAAAAATACGATGACATGTGTTAATTGCTACAAACTCAGAAAGTTAAATAAAGTTGGATTATGCCTAATGGAATGCGACTGCAGAAGTGAAGCACACCAAACCACAAGCTTAAAATGTATGCTTTGCAATACATTCAAACATTACGAATGCATGAACCTAGGTAAAAAAGACAGGAAAATGATAAACAGAATAAATAATAAAATCGTAGGCCTTTATGGCTTCCTGTGCATCAAGTGCATGGAAAAAAATAAGAATATAGTACAAAGGGCACTGCAAATAGGCAATGCATGTTTACCGACAGATGACCAGGAAACACCAGATAACGCCGACACAACCGAAACGAGGCGCAGGACAACACACTACAGGAAAGCACATTACGGGGAGGCGTAAAAGTAGCTTCAGAGGATGAACTATCCCCTGCTAAAGAGAGATATACCAGGAACACAAAGGAGGAAGCGAGAGATACCAGGAACACTACTGAAAACTCGCCGAAGACAAAAAAAACCACTGAGTAGGGAAGAACAGAAGAAAGCAATCGACAATCGAATCACATAGGACTCGTAAGGAGATTAAACGACGAGCCATATGCGAATATTATAAAACAGGGTCGTGCAAATATGGATCAAACTGCAGGTACAGTCACCCAGAAAAATGCTTCGATATGATGAGGAATGGAAGATGCAAATGTGAACCAAACTGCTACTTTTTTCACCCTCTTATGTGCAGACAGTCACTGACAGAGAAAAAATACCTAAATATAAAGTGCCCATATTTTCACATAAAGGGTACGCAAAGAAGTGAACGAGGAGGAACAGGTCACATCCGAATTAGAAGTAACAACAGGAGCAAGGAAACAAATTTTTTAGAGGAAATGAGAACGATAAAAGCACAGCTTGCCCTGCTAACAAGAAAGGAGAGGACTTCGCAGATATATTCACCACACCATTACATACATCGCCCCTCTATCCAACACCACCCACCGATAATACAACAACCGCTGTAGTATCAAGGGCTGCAACTCCAATTCTTCCAAATGCAGCGGCCCAACCAATAAAACCAAAGAGGAACCGACATCGACATGGAAACGACCAGTATATAGGAAAACCGAACACGGAAATTAGAATAAGGAATGAGGAATATTTGAAGGCTTAAACAAATTCAAAGAAAGTAAATTGGGAAAATGTAAATAGAGATTTAAAGGAAGTAAATTGGGAATTGTTACTTCACGAGAAGACTCCACAAGAAATACTATGCATAATAGAGACTGAAACCAAACCTATAATACTGAAACATTCCAGGGAGACAGAAAGAAAAACGTAGCAAGCTCGAGAGGAAAATCAGGACATTATTCAGACAACGGAGACAAACAGTAAAATATCTCCACAGATGCAGAACTGATGCAAAGAGACTCAAACTAAAGATGAAAATAGGCGAAATAGAAATGGACCTAAAGCAAACATTAATACACAAGACAAACGAGGAGGAAAACAAGGTTGCAGAAAACGTAAAAAATAACCCAAAATACTTCTACACGTTTACGAAAAGGGAAATGCAGTGCAAGGAGCGTACTGGTCCGTTGATAGACGGGGAAGCCAAATATACAAATGACCCGACAAAAATAAGCGAACTGCTTAGGGAACAATTTAACTCCATGTTTAGCACCCCTAAGTCCGAGATGGAAGTAGAAAACCCAGACGAATTTTTTGACATAGATACAAATCAGCCAAGAACAAATTCCGGCACAAACCTATTAATAGACTCGAAGTTATCGGAAGGAAATGTAATTAAGGCTTTATCACAGATGCGAGACAATTCAGACAGCATGTCGATCCTGAACTGCCGTTTGAAGTCACATAAAGTAACGTAAAGTAATTGTGTATATATATATATATATATATATATATATATACAGGGTGGCCCAAAGGTACCTAGCAACATTAACTTACATTTTCTTCGAAACTAATGAATAGAATTCGATGAAAATTTTCTGACACACTATACTACTCACGCCATTTGTTTGACATCAGTTTGGCGAGAATGTCATTGGTTTGGACTATCGGAAGAACTATGAAAGCGGCATTGATTGGCCTGCCGATTCGCCTGATTTCAACCCGTGTGATTTCTTTTTGTCGGGATACCTCAAAGATAGAGTTTACCAGAACAACCGAAAGACTTTGGAGGAGCTGAAATTATTGAGTGAACGTCAAATCGTCGACATTCCGACAGAGATTCTCCACAGCGTGGAATCGAATTTTGGGATGAGGTTGTAAAAAATCATCGAATTAGATGGAGAGGACATTGAACACATTGTTATATGAATGGCTTGAGATACTGATTTGAATGGCGTTTGAACTATCTTTGTACTCTCAATAGTTTTGGTGAAATAAAGGCTTAAACTTGGTAGGTACCTTTTGGGCCACCCTGTATATATATATATATATATATATATATATTAAGGTGGTCCTCCCTTATAGAGGCGATATTTTTTTTTGGTAATTTACATGCTCCCACCCAATAAAGTTGTTCCACTTAATAAGAAAATAATTCTGCTTCAATTTGAGCTCGATCATATAATTAGAGGTGGCTGTCGAAGCTTGAAGTTACCACAAAACTACAAGGGGGGGGTTTTCTATTGACCCCCTGAACAATCTCAGTTGGCCCCCAGGGATCCATGGATCACCACTTGGGAACCACTGATATAATGTGTAGTTAAAAGATTTTTATTTTGCATATATATTTTAAATTATAAGCGTTATACATAACACTGATGACGTACTATTTTGAATCGTCATGGCTGGCAAGACCACTCACTGTAGCTCACTGTTTAAGATCTTCTTAGTAGGTTCAGGATATTTCTTCCTGTGTTGCTCCACGACTTTCAATAGGTATTGAAGTTGTTCTTCATTCTTAGTGTGTTTTCCACTATAATCCTGGATAAGTGCAATCCCGCGTTCGGCATTGTCGTTCACGACCTTGATGTTTTCAACTTTCCGAAGAGCCTCTTGAAACTCATCATCTGAGTCCCATGTTGACGGGTCTTTTTGCATAAATGCAGTATTGATATTGAGGGCCCGTATAAGCTTGAAAGAGTTTCTCTTGCTCAAGGAATCCAATGTTGGAGATGATCTTGACGAAGGCTCACACGTTTAGGACATTTTAGGCTGCCTTCTGTCTCATTAATTCCCTTTACAATTAATCTTTTTGTGTCTACTGATACAGAAGCATCAAACAGTGCCAATCCCACCATTTCCTCAGATAGGTACCACAAGTGGCCAGCAAATTTAGATGCTGCAGATTTTGCCCATTTAAGGATTTCGTTCAAAATTTAAAGTTTGACAGCCACCCCTAAATATTATCGGATCTGGTAAAAACTTTGCCAAAATAATTTTTTTATGAAGTGGAACTACTTTATCGGGTGGGAGCAGTAAAAATAAAAAATTCGTTTTTGAGGACACCCTAAATATATATATATATATATGGGATGAATTTCACACTAAAATACGTGAAATGAATGAATGATGCAAATTCACAAAGAAAAGAAAAACAATGATTCCAAGGCCTTTCGTGTATTCAGCAGTACACCTCATCACCTCCCTGACGAGGTGTACTGCTGAATACACGAAAGACCTTGGAATCATTTTTTTCTTTTTCCTTGTGGGTTTGCCTCATATATATATATATATATATATAAATAAATAAATAAATAATATATAATATATATATATATATATATACAGGGTGGGCGGAAAGTAGCTCCCTATTTTGGATTGGTAAAAAAATACGTATATTATCCATTATTTCAGAAGAAATAATATGAAAAGGTAGGCATACATGGTAGGTTTTCTCTAAAATTCAATGTGGGCTCCAACTCTTTCCACCAGCTTCTGGAGCCGCCCAGAAATGGCGTCCACTGACTTTAGCAGGAACTCCGGCGGGATGGAGGACATGACTTCCCGAATTCGGTCCTCCAGTTCTTCCAATGTCCTCGGTTTGGTGCGGTAGACTTCTTCCTTACCCACCCCAAGAAAGAAGTCGCACGGTTACCGCTGAAAAACGGCAGAATCGGTTCAGTGTAACGGTGTGGTGTGGTATGACCTCAGATCAGGTTGTGGGCCCGTTCCTTCTGCGCAACACCATGAATGCTGAGCGGTACCTTGCTATGTTGCGAAACGAGGTCTGGCCGGTTGTCAGCACATGGGAGAACATCGACGATCTGATATTTATGCAAGATGGCGCCCCTCCGCACTTCGCTCTTGTTGTCCGTGAGTGGCTGGATGCCCACTTCCCTGGGCGTTGGATGGGTCGTCGTGGTCCACATCAATGGCCAGCCAGGAGCCCCGACTTGACACCGTGCGACTTCTTTCTTTGGGGGTGGGTAAAGGAAGAATTCTACTGCACCAAACCGAGGACATTGGAAGAACTGGAGGACCGAATTCGGGAAGTCATGTCCTCCATCCCGCCGGAGTTCCTGCTAAAGTCAGTGGACGCCATTCCTGGGCGGCTCCAGAAGCTGGTGGAAAGAGTTGGAGCCCACATTGAATTTCAGAGAAAACCTACCATGTATGCCTACCTTTTCATATTATTTCTTCTGAAATAAATGGATAATATAGTTTTTTTACCAATCCAAAATAGGGAGCTACTTTCCGCCCACCCTGTATATATTTATATAATATATATATATATATATATATATATATATATATATATATATATATATATATATATGATGAATAAAACACGAAGGGAAAAGAAACACAAAGGGGTGCTCAAGCGCTTTCGTCTAATGACATCTCAGGAACACTGAGGATGTCATTAGACGAAAGCGCTTGAGCACCCCTTTGTGTTTCTTTTCCCTCGTGTGTTTTATTCATCATAAATATTTTTCACGTGTCACTTTCGTGAAATAATTTTCATATATATATATGCGATGAATTTCACAATTAAACACGTGACATGATGAATGATGCAAACCCACAAGGAAAAAGGAAAAAATTATTCCAAGGTCTTTCGTGTATTTAGAAGTACATCCTGACGAGGTGTACTTCTGAATACACGAAAGACCTTGGAATCATTTTCCTTTGTCCTTGTGGGTTTGCATTATATATATATATATATATATATATATATATATATATAGGGCCTATACAGTATATGTGTGTGTGTGTGTGTGTATGTGTGTGTGTGTGTGTGTGTATGTGTGTGTGTGTGTGTGCACGCGCTTACGAGTAGACAGCTGGGCATAAGTGCTGTCTAGTGTGTGATAATTCACAATTTTTAGGTGAGGTAACACTTTGGTTAGGTATCATAGGTATAATATATACGAGGTCTGTTCAAAAAGTATCCGGAAAGTGTGTTTATTTTTAGAACAAGGTCATGCTTCGAGTTGTGACTGTGCTAAACATGTCTCTGCACGTTGAGACAAGTTGACTGATAGGGTTGCACTTCATTGTGTAGCGTCAGTCCATTGTGGTGAGCCGATAAAGTTAAATGTGTTTTGTTTCGCGGCGATCTCTCATGTTATTTGTTTTTTTTTAGTGTGAAGGTGTTTTGCACCATGACTATGCTCCACAGGGACAAACAATCAACAAGAAATTTTACATTGAAGTTTTGAGACGTCTTCGTGAAGCAGTTCGGAGGAAACGGCAGCAGCAGTGGGAGTTTGGAGACCGGATGCTTCATCACAATTATGTGCCATCTCACTCGTGGCAACTTGTCCAGCAATTTTTGGCCATAAACGCTACCCCTCCAAGTACAGCAGCCTCCATGATCGCCGGATTTGGCTCCATGCGACATTTTTTTTGTTTTCGAAGCTCAAACAAACCCTGAAAGGACACCGATTCGATGATGTTAAGACTATTAAAAGAAATTCGACGGAGCAGCTTTTGGCCATTCCGAAAAGTGCTTTCGAAAAAATTTTCAACAGTGGCAGGATCGTTGGGCAAAGTGTGTGGCTTCAGAAGGAGCGTACTTTGAGGAAGATTAAACCCCAAACCCTGAAGTACATATTCTGTCTATAATCGCATCAGTCTGGATAATTTTTGAACAAACCAAGTATACGAATATAGTGTATGTTACAGGGAATCTGTATAACTAGGGATTTCATGAAATCCCTAAAATGTTCAGGGATTTCATGTAAAGTTAAGGCGTGATATTTCGTCGTTATTTTTAACGAAAATATCACGACTTAACCTAGCCAATTGTCAAGGGCGTACAGTTGACCTAACCGGGCATTCAAGAACTTTGATGTAGGTTTAACGAAAATATCACGTCTTAACCTTACATGAAATCCCTGAACATTTTAGGGATTTCATGAAATCCCGATTACACAGAGTCCCTGTAACACACACATATATATATACTGTATAAATATAAACAGGATAACACTAACGTTAATGTAAATCCATTTTTCAACCTTTTGCACTTTTGTTTCGTTGTTATAACTTTATTCTCTCTTTTCCAACTCAATTTTGAATCCAATAAATCAAGCAAAACTTAACATTCGGTCCAATCTGTTCTCAGCCACACGCGTTGCATTAGCGACTGTTTTCCACAAATTATGGCTAAAAAACACGG
>JAJOZX010010972.1:0-130845 GCA_023014485.1 Bathynomus jamesi
GCATTCGTCATCCTCCAGGAGGGGCCCAAACCTTTTGTTGATGCCTGCCAAAAGTGCGTCGACCAAGGCGCTGCAGTAGACGAGGCCGGGTAGAAAAATAATTATGGAGATTTTAAAGATGTGGTACCTAGAAGTAACGCCAGGACATAAAGGGTTAAGGTGAAAACGCTCCCATTGTAAGACATCAATTGACTTAATTTATGTCATCAAAGTGACATGAGAATTGAAATCTTACCTGATCAGTTTTATGGTTCTTGAAATGTGTCAAGGAGACTACTAATAAGGTACTCACAGACATATTATAAATATACATGACTTACTTGACAACGATTATTTTTAAATATTCACTAGCACAAACATGTTGCGCAAGAGACAGACTGCAAATGAAACGAATGTAGTTATTTGTTGTAATTGTTACATATATATTATTGAAAGTGCCTTAAAATGCTCGTGATATTTCTTGAAAGAAGTTGAAACATTCAACTCAAATGGCAAATCTTTCCGCCTGATTTTACAGTCGACCATGTTTTGCTCAAACCAATGCCATAAATAACTACCATATTTGGTAAGACACAAATTGTGGCGACGGAAACAAATATATCGCCTGATTTTGCACTGCGGAAATGGAAATTCGTTCATCACTATTAACAGTGGCGGATTAATTGCGCACCTGCTCAGCACTGAAAATAATAGAAACTTTTAAACGTTTATTTATGAATTTTTTGGGTTAACGGACTTGAGTTAACGGAAGTTAAATGTAACGGAAGATAATTAGTCAGATAATGATTTTCAAAGTTAACTTAAAAGTTAAATCGTTAACGAAAAAGTTAACTTCGTTAATTAACGATTAACGGATTAACGGTTTGTGCCCAGCTTTGGTTATAATGTCTCTCTGGTGTTACCTTAATGGTGCGAGGTGTCGGTGCATGATTGTACATGTAGTGGCAAGGGTGTTGTGGGTTAGTTGTCGCTGCTGCCATGAATTGTGTTCTCCTCATGTCTAAATGTTCCCTAACTTTCAGTATTTTTGTTTCTGTGTGCAGGTGTTCTATTGGTGTTGTTTGAGTACATCCTGTAATGATACAAAGTGCGTTGTTTTGTATTGTCTGTAAGGTGTTTATGTGTGTGTGTGTTTGAGATAATGGGTGCCCAGCATGGGCTAGCATAATCCATAACTGAGCGAATATATTGTTTGTATATGAGTGATGTTGTTTCCTACTGGTGTCCAAAGTTTGTACATGTTAGTACCCTAAGCGTGTTAAGTCTTGACGTACATTTGTTTTTAATGTCCTGAATGTGGTTTGCAAAAGATAATGATGTGTTTGTTGTATGTGACCCCAAGTACTTTGGTCGTGTGAGTGTGTGGAATGTTGGTGTTGTTTAGTGTAAGCTGTGGAGTTATCTGTTGTTCTTTTGTGTTGCTTGTAAGGAAGGTGATGGTTGATTTTGTGGGCGCTACTTTGAGTCTATTGTGTGTGAGCCAGTCTTGTATACTGTTTATGTATGTTTGTAGGTTATTTGTAGCGGTGTTGATGTTGTTGTGGGTGGATGTTAGAGTAATGTCATCTGCATGTGATGATAAGGTAAGTTTGTTATCTATGGATGTTGGAATGTCATGCATGTATAAGTTGAAGAGTGTTGGTGAGAGAACAGAGCCTTGAGGGGCCCCGTTCAGAAAAAGCTTGTTTTTGGGTGACTTGCCATTAAATGTGACATGTGAGTATCTTCCTGAAAGATAGTTGCTCAGTCACCTTTTGGTGTTGTTGTGCATGTTTGTGTTGAGTATTTTGTTTATGAGAGGGAAGCGTGGGATAGCATCAAATGCTTTACTAACGTCTATTGTTGTTAATAGTGTACGTTGAGCTGGTCGTCTGGAGTTGATGCCATCCATGATGTGCTGTGTGAGGTTAGTGAGTAATGTCGTGGTTGAGTGGTGAGGTCTGAATTCATGTTGAGTAGGCGATAGTGGTATGTATGGGTTGGTGATTTGTAAGATTAGTCTTTCTGTTACTTTGGAAGGTATGCATAGTAAAGTAATGGGTCTATAGGAAGCTGGTTCTCCTGGATTTTTGTTTGGTTTGAGTAGTGTAATAATTTTACCTTGTTTCCATATGTTAGGAATAATACAGTGTTGGTATGAATATGTGCTAATATTTGTGAGAGCTAGTATTCCCTGTGGGCCCCAAGTGTTTAAGGTGTATGTTAGATATGTTGTCTGGTCCAGTAGCCTTCGAATTCTTAATGTTTTTGATGATGTTGGTGGTCTGGTCTGTATTGAAGGGTGTAATGGTCGTGTCGAGTCTGTAGGTTTTCTTGTGTCTGGCTCTTTGTCTGTCTGCGTGTTTCTGGTTGTTGTCTCTGTTTAAGTGACTTATCTTTGCGTAGTGATTAACTAGAATGTTAGCTTGTTGTGTATATGTTGGGATATTATTTTGGCTGCGACAGATAGCCGCGTGTGAGGTGTGAATGCCGCTGTTAGAGTGGGTAATGCTGTTTATAGTTTTGTATAGCCTGGATGTATCTGTGGAGTGGTTTAGTGTTATGAATTCCCTAAATGTTTCTGTTTGTTTTTCTTTGAATTTGTTGTTTATTTCTGTGTTGAGCTGTTGTAGCTGCTGTTTTATGGCTTCTGTGTGTGGTGTTTGTGTGTTATGTTTGAGGTTGTTACGTTGCCTTATGAGGTGGGCTATTTCTCTAGTGTAATTTGGGTTGTATTTCCTAATGTTGCCCTTGGGTATGTATTTGTTTGCATTATTGATGATCTGATTAAATGTTTTGAAAGACGACGGTGTTTAAAGTGCCATCTGAATGAAGCTGGGACATTTACGTGCTCATATCGTAACAGCAGTTACAAAAATAACCCGTCATGCTCCAAAATGTGTTCCGCAATGCTGCTGACAGATTCGAACTCTGTAGAGATACTGATGGTGCTCATGTAGAATTATATGCTTAAGTATTCATTAAATGTATGCCTTCTATTATATTGTTACTGAATTTTACCCTTATCGCTACGTTTTCACTGAAATAGATAGGGACTTTATAAACACCCTGTATATATATATATATATATATATATATATAATAATATTAACTTGTGTATTATGTATGCAGAATTATAATAATTTAACTTAAGCTTTTGTGTGTGTGTGTGTATATATATATATATATATATATATATATGGGATGAATTTCACAATTAAACACGTGAAATGAATGAATGAATGATGCTAATACATGCTAATATATGCTAATGTATTCAGAGCTACACCTCGGATAATGTTGTTGGTTGTGTGTATTTGATCGGATGTACACAATGTAACTCAGTTTTCCAGGCCAAACGGGTAAAACGTTAGATATTAGGGTAAAACAGCATAAATATGCGTGTAGAACAGCTAATAATTCCAATGCTTTGTTTAACCATATGTATAGATGTAATCATAGCATCAAGTAGGATAGTTCTAAAGCGCTTGTTGGAAACAGATATAATTGAAAGAAATATTCTAGAATTGGGTTTGCATCATATATATATATATATACACACAGGGTGGGCCAAAAGTCTGGATCCATAGGAAAATATTTATTTTAATACATAAATTACAACAAATGGTAAATACTTAAAATGAATATCAACTTTAACTCGTAAACTCGGTAGCAACTTCTCTGTGTGTAGCGCCCTGTCTCGCGTACATGAGCACAAGTTCTACCCTGTCTTCTGTTGTTAGATTCGAAGCCATTTCTGGGCTGAAATAAAAAAGTATTTGAGTATTATACTGGAGTACGAACTACTGTACAGTATCACGGATACGCATTTACGAGTTAAAGTTGCTATTCATTTTAAGTATTTACCATTTGTTGTAATTTATGTATTAAAATAAATATTTTCCTATGGATTCAGACTTTTGGCCCACCCTGTATATATACAGTGTGTCCGTAAAGTCATGGTGGGATTTTAAATAGCTATATTATTGCAACGAAACATGATAATAAGATGAAAAAAAGGCAAATTGAAGAACAACTCTAAAAGAATAACTTTATTTAACGTAGTTCGATATGGGCTCCTCTGGTAGCCCTGCAGACATCTAGGCGGTGATTCAATTCCAGCCACACACGCCCAAGAACATCAGGAGTGACGGATGCGATAGCTTCCGTGATTCGCTCGTGCAAGTGATGAATATCCCTAATGGGTACACTGTACACGCTTTGCTTGACGTAACCCCACAAATAAAAGTCCAAAGGTGTCAGGTCCGGAGAGCGTGGAGGCCATGGCTTCCATCCTCCTCTTCCTATCCATCTCTGTGGAAATTTTTCATTAAGGAATTCTCGAACAACGTTGGCATAGTGCGGAGGAGCACCATCTTGCTGAAAGATGACATTATTGTCAATAAATTGGGGTACTGCAAAATGTTCCAACATAGCGAGGTAGTTGTGTGACGTCACAGTGGGTTCCGCGAAGAAAAATGGGCCACTCACTCGATCTCGTGCTAGAGCACACCACACATTAACTTTCGGACTATTACGCTCATGTTCAACATAGGCATGTGGACAGCCTAGACTAACTACGAGATAAAGGTTAAGCTTAGCCTAGACTAACTACAAGATACAACTTTGAGAGTTGTTCTTAAATTTGGCATTGTTTCATCTCATTATCATGTTTCGTTGCAATAATATAGCTATTTAAAATCCCACCATGACTTTACGGACACACTGTATATGTATATATATGTATGTATATATATATATATATATATATATATATATATATATATATATATAATATCAGGACTCTATAATTCTCAGGTCGGTTTCATTTTACAAGGTGGTTAAAACATCAATTAATTATATTATTAAATGAATGGTTGTTACTTTCACAATGTTCACGGATTGAGGATTTGGCTGGTTACTTAGTGGCAGAAAAGTACGACTACTAATGCCATGATGCTCATCGACCGTTACCTTAAGTTGGCGAACTGAGCTGCCAACATATGTGACTTTACAACCACAATTAAAAGAATAAACTAGGTTGGAGACGAGGGCGTCGGGCAACTTTTCCTTAAATTCAAAGGGGCTAATGCTAAAATTATATTATTGATAAAAATAAATTTAAAATCGATTTGTGGATAGAAGTGGGCGAACAAACGTTTTAGGATTATTTTTCTTTTCATTCTGAGATGTGGGTTTTAATCGATTTTATACATAATATATATATATATATATATATATATATGATGAATAAAACCACGAAGGAAAGGAAACACAGAAAGGTGCTCAAGCGCTTTCGTCTAATGACATCCTCAGGAACACTGAAGTACATAGAAGGTTACAGCCTATATATAGGTTACAAAAAAAAAATATATATATATATATATATATATATATATATATATATATATATATACAGTATATATATACAATAAACGGAGAAATGAAATTAAAAAAAAAAAAAATTATTAAACGATTGTGGGATGGGCATACAACTTTGTAAGGAAACACTAGCGATTTTTAGCACAAGATCAAACTACCGATTTTTAGCACAAGATTAAATTAATTGTTTCCAACCAATGTTATTAAAAAAAAAAAAAAAAAAAAATTATACTGGAAATCTGCCCGGGTTTTATCACTCTACCCATCTTGTATATAAAAATAAATTGAAAAATAAAAGTTATTAAGTTGGCATACAAGTTTACCAAAGATTTAGCGTTCTACCCTTCTTATCTAAATTTCTTCTGAAGGAATTCAAAACAACAGGATCGAGTTGAAAAAGACCTTTGCTTATGTTGAAGTTATTTGAAAGTTGGATAATGGCAGACTCAAGAATATTTCTATTAACAATGTTGCCAGAGTGAAATAAAACTGAAGCATTATTCCAATCAATACAGTGGGATAACTGACAAATGGACAAAAAGAGCACTGGACGACTGTCCTGTTCTAATCGAATATTGATGCTGTTTTATACGTGTGTGCAAATCCTTTCCCGTCTGACCTATGTAAAAGGAATCACATTGTTTACAACCAATTTTATAGATAATGCCTGAATTATTGGTAGGGCTATTTTTTACTACGATATTTTTCACAATATTGTTATATGAAAATACTACATTAATATCCAAAAGTTTAAGTACATTAGCAATGCCTAAAAAGCCCGGGAAAAATGGAAGTGCTAAAATATTTTTTGACAAAGTACGAGTGTTATTATTGCCCCGATAGAAAGTTCGTTTTGCCTTGTTGAGACAAGATTCCATAAACGCAGATGGATAACACAGATCACTTCCAATACCGTTGATTTTTTCTAATTCGGCATCGATGTATTCCGGACTGGCGATCCTAAGGGCGCGGAGAAACATTGAAGAAAAAATGGCTTTCTTTGTGGGGGTGTCATGTCCCGAGTAAAAGTGTACGTAGGACAAATTGTTTGTTTTTTTCCGATAGATACTGAACTTAAAACCTGGGCTTTCCCTATGTACACGCACATCCAAAAACGGAATTGAATTGTCTTGTTCCACTTCTAAAGTAAACTTAATGGAGGGGACTTGATCATTTAACTCAAGGAGGAAGTTATCCAGGTCACGATTCATGGGCCAGATACACAAAATATCGTCGACGTACCGCAACCAAGGGATGCCAACCCCCAGGATTCTCGGAATGTAAGTAATTTCGAAAAACTCCATATAAATATTGGAGAGGAGGGGCGACAAGGGGTTGCCCATGGCCATCCCAAAAAACTTGTTGATAATACTCGTTATTGAAAGTGAATTTACAGTCTTTGATGCAAAGCTTAATAAGTTCCAAAACAATGTATGAAGGTAGTGGCAGGTCATACTTATGTAATTCTTGGGAGAGAAAGTCAAGCATATCATCAATCGGCACTTTTGTAAACAATGAACAAACGTCAAAACTGATCAATCTATCGTTAGTTTCAGTACGTGCATTATTCAATTTTTCAGTAAGATCCATGGAATTTTTTACATGTGAATCAGAGATAGTTCCGAGAATGGGGGACAAGACTTTGACAAGCCATTTGGAGAGTTTATAAGTAATAGAGCCCACCGAGCTAATAATAGGGCGCATAGGCTAACACCATAGTTATTATGGACAAAGTGGACTACCTCAGAAAGATGAACGAGCTTCTCCAGGACCCCGCCACATACAGCAAACTAAGGAAGAACCCGCAGGATGACGTCATCAAATCATTTAATAGTAGCTTGAAACGCATTCTCAAAGATCATAAGGACTTAATTCCGCTTTTCATGTCCACTTCACCTTCTCTGCCCTACCTTTACGGTCTTATTAAAACCCACAAACCTGGCAACCCTTTGCGCCCTATTATTAGCTCGGTGGGCTCTATTACTTATAAACTCTCCAAATGGCTTGTCAAAGTCTTGTCCCCCATTTTCGGAACTATCTCTGATTCACATGTAAAAAATTCCATGGATCTTACTGAAAAATTGAATAATGCACGTACTGAAACTAACGATAGATTGATCAGTTTTGACGTTTGTTCATTGTTTACAAAAGTGTCGATTGATGATATGCTTGACTTTCTCTCCCAAGAATTACATAAGTATGACCTGCCACTACCTTCACACATTGTTTTGGAACTTATTAAGCTTTGCATCGAAGACTGTAAATTCACTTTCAATAACGAGTATTATCAACAAGTTTTTGGGATGGCCATGGGCAACCCCTTGTCGCCCCTCCTCTCCAATATTTGTATGGAGTTTTTCGAAATTACTTACATTCCGAGAATCCTGGGGGTTGGCATCCCTTGGTTGCGGTACGTCGACGATATTTTGTGTATCTGACCCATGAATCGTGACCTGGATAACTTCCTCCTTCAGTTAAATGATCAAGTCCCCTCCATTAAATTTACTTTAGAAGTGGAACAAGACAATTCAATTCCGTTTTTGGATGTGCGTGTACATAGGGAAAGCCCAGGTTTTAAGTTCAGTATCTATCGGAAAAAAACAAACAATTTGTCCTACGTACACTTTTACTCGGGACACAGGGCCGGATTAAGACCTTTAGAGGCCCTAAGCACTTAAAAGATTTTGGTGCCCCATATAATGTAATTCAAATATAAACAAAAATAAACCATAAAATAAAATTTTATTTTTTGAAATGAAACAAAACTTACAGTAAGATGGAAAATAATGTTTATTTTTGTATACTTCCACTTCATTTATATTTGAAAAGTTTTCTCCTACTTTTTTAATTGCAAAGTCTTTGATCAGATCCTCAAAACTAATCTTACGTAACACATCTGCTTCTATACTTAGTAGAGATAAGGCATCCAGCCTGCCTTGTTGCATAGTTGTTCTGTTGGTATTTTTAATATACTTCAACTGAGAAAATGAACGCTCAGCTGAGCAATTTGTGACCATTAATGTTAAAAATATACGAAAGGCAATTTCTACATTTGGGAAGGCACACTCAATATTGTCTTCTACAATTATTTTATAAAGTTCAGCATGACTGAATCTTGTTTTTACATTTTTTTTTGCACTGAACTTATGGCACACATATGAGTGAAACTGCTGAAGCTCAGCAGAGAAATTAGTGTTCAAGTCCTCTGGGTAAGCATCAATCATCTTTTTACAACCCTGAGAATACCTTTCAATTTCAGTAGATGATGAAGTGGTGACATTATGTGGCACATCACTTAGAAAAGAAAATCTCTCTGCTATTTCTTTGTATATCTCTCCTCTTCTTCTCATCTCAGTTTCAAGTTTGTCAACAATTGTGTAAAAGGTTGTGATAAGAAATCCGACAATGGAAAATTTCTGTGGTGCCCCCCTTCCCTTGATGCCCTAAGCACGGGCTTATTTTGCTTAATGGTTAATCCGGCCCTGTCGGGACATGACACCCCCACTAAGAAGGCCATTTTTTCTTCAATGTTTCTCCGCGCCCTTAGGATCGCCAGTCCGGAATACATCGATGCCGAATTAGAAAAAATCAACGGTATTGGAAGTGATCTGTGTTATCCATCTGCGTTTATGGAATCTTGTTTCAACAAGGCAAAACGAACTTTCTATCGGGGCAATAATAACACTCGTACTTTGTCAAAAAATATTTTAGTACTTCCATTTTTCCCGGGCTTTTTAGGCATTGCTAATGTACTTAAACTTTTGGATATTAATGTAGTATTTTCATATAACAATATTGTGAAAAATATCATAGTAAAAAATAGCCCTACCAATAATTCAGGCATTATCTATAAAATTGGTTAAACAATGTGATTCCTTTTACATAGGTCAGACGGGAAAGGATTTGCACACACGTATAAAACAGCATCAATATTCCGTTAGAACAGGACAGTCGTCCAGTGCTCTTTTTGTCCATTTGTCAGAGTTATCCCACTGTATTGATTGGAATAATGCTTCAGTTTTATTTCACTCTGGCAACATTGTTAATAGAAATATTCTTGAGTCTGCCATTATCCAACTTTCAAATAACTTCAACATAAGCAAAGGTCTTTTTCAACTCGATCCTGTTGTTTTGAATTCCTTCAGAAAAAATTTAGATAAGAAGGGTAGAACGCTAAATCTTTGGTAAACTTGTATGCCACCTTAATAACTTTTATTTTTCAATTTATTTTTATATACAAGATGGGTAGAGTGATAAAACCCGGGCAGATTTCCAGTATAATTTTTTTTTTTTTTTTTTTAATAACATTGGTTGGAAACAATTAATTTAATCTTGTGCTAAAAATCGGTAGTTTGATCTTGTGCTAAAAATCGATAGTTTCCTTACAAAGTTGTATGCCCATCCCACAATCGTTTAATAATTTTTTTTTTTTTTTAAATTTCATTTCTCCGTTTATTGTATATATTATATATATATATATTTTTTTTTTTTTTTTTTTTTTTTGTAACCTATATATAGGCTGTAACCTTCTATGTACTTCAGTGTTCCTGAGGATGTCATTAGACGAAAGCGCTTGAGCACCTTTCTGTGTTTCCTTTCCTTCGTGGTTTTATTCATCACAAATATTTTTCACGTGTTACTTTTGTGAAATAATTTTCATATAATATATATATATATATATATATATATCACTGGTCGACAAAATCGAACTTTTTCTCTCATCAAAGATGTACGAGTATACACACTTTTCTAGACCGGTTTGTACGCCGATTCCAAATCTGTTTTGGTTTTCCTCTAGCACATCTAGTTATCGAAATATGACGTGTTATTTTCAGTACAATTTATCGTAAAAGTACAACTTTATTCCTAAAAAGAAATGTACACCTACCTAAAAACGTTGCGAGTACGATTTCCTTTTGTGAACCTTGTTCGGATTGTCGCGGTACAACATCCAGCAGTAGTCTGCCAGCATACTTTAGTGACACACTCGGACGTGCTTCTCAAGTAAGTGTTTCTGCTTGAGTCTCGAGGAGAGAAGTTCTGATTTCTCTTTGGAGAGGGCTAGGTCTCTAATGAGGTTATTCAACTCGTTTTGGATAAGCCTCTCCGGCTCCGATTGTTCTTCATCATGTGTGTAGACAAGATCGGCCGAAGGTCCCGCATCTCCGCAAATCGCACCTTCGTCGGATTCCCTTTCGTTTTCTAAAGAATCGAGTCCATGCTGTGGAGGTACCGGAATCGGCATCGTGTCATTGTGAGAGATGCTTGTTCTTCATGGAGAATTCAGTTATGTTAACATTGCAAAAGTAACAATCGCCATGGTGGTCTCTCGGCTCCCTCCATATCATGTATAGCGAACGGCATCGACTTTTTCCTTTGGTTCAACCAGTCGCGTAATCCATTCGAACAAGCGATACAGATAACATGGTGCCCACGCCTTATCTTGGTCGCCTAGTGGACAGCCGAAGTATAACCGGTAAGTTTTCCGAAGATCCATCGTGATTGTATACCGTTGTGATTTAGTCGCGTAACAGAAATTGTCGGGGTGATTTTTACACTTTCGAGGCATGATGAACAATGAGTGGGTTGATGTACATAAATCACCTAAAAAAATATAATGTGTAAGTGGGTGACAAAACAAAACAAAAAACACAAAACACAACACACAACACACAACTAGACATGTGATTGTTACACCAAAGAATGAAAGGGTGTACATGTACAATGTTTGCAAATTTGTGGCCAGCAACTACTCTCGCCTAAAATACCACAAGACAACTTGCTCAAAGCATAAGTTGAAACGACAAAATGCCATACATGAGGGTACAGAAACAGTAAAGCAAAAACCTACACCTAAGCTGCAACGACAAAATACTCCGCTACATGTATAAAGGGACGCATATTATATATTGTGTATATATAGTATTATATATTATCTATTATATATTTTCGCCTTTCTGTCGGTCTGTCTGTCTGTCCTTTATGCAAGCGCAAACCGTTTGACCTAGAGCTACCAAATTTGGCACGGGAACCTCTTATGGGATGAAGAATGTCAACACAGAGTCGGTCAGCCTGTCTGTTTTTCTGTCTGTATTACCGGCGGCAATGTGAAGCTAAAGATTTTCATGACTGTGTTCTTTTCTATAGTTTTATTGACCAAATAATTGAACCGACAGTAAATGGGAGTTCAATTATTTGGTCAGTAAAACTATAGTCATGAAAATCCTAAGATTCAGAAATCTTGACACAATGTGAAGCTCAAAATTTTCACGACTGCGTTCTTTTCTGTTGTTTAATCGCGGTGCTGGGGCCTTTGGGCCCAGTCATTTTAATTATTTCTAACCAATCGTCAAGGGACCTAACCTGGCATTCAGTTGATCTAACCGGGCATTCAGTTAACCCGGGCAACGCCGGGTACCTCACCTAGCAGTGTGTATATATAGTTATATGCATATTATATATGTATATATTATATTATATATATATATATATTATATTTATTATAGACCTATATATTTAATATATAGGTCTATAATAAATATTATATTATGATCGGTCTTATCTCGAAAACTAGACGTGCTAGAGGAAAACCGAAAACAGATTTGGAATCAGCGTCCCAACAGCTACCTATCCTATCCATAATATATCTGACGAAAAATACATGTTGGCCAGTGAATTATTTTAACTCCAATTCTTTTCCAAAGGACTTGATTATGAAACATATTCGAAACTATTTAAATCATCATTTTAAACCCCAACTCCCCGTCCCCACTGTTCAAAAAGACAAAAGATATATATATATCTATGCGATTTTATGGCTACTTAAGTCATAGGAATGAAAAGGACCTAAAACGTTTGCTCGCCCACTTTTATCCACAAATCGATTTTAAAATTATTTTTATCAATAATTTTAGCATTAGCTCCTTTGAATTTAAGGAAAAGTTGCCCGACGCCCTCGTCTCCAACCTAGTTTATTCTTTTAATTGTGATTTTAATGCTACATATGTTGGCAGCTCAGTTCGCCAACGTAAGGTACGGGTCGATGAGCATCGTAGCATTAGTAGTCGTACTTCTCTGCCACTAAGTAACCAGCCAAATTCTCAATCCGTGAACATTGTGAAAGTAACAACCATCCATTTAATGATTTCTCAGTTTTAACCTCCTTGCAAAATGAAACGGACCTGAGAATTATGGAGTCCTTACTTGCTTACTTTATTACTCTATGTGAGTTTGAACGACGGTTCAGGATCGACCTGCAGCATCCCGCCTCATTTTCGGGATTTGGTGAAGGAGGGAATTACTGTCTGATCTGCCCTCGTAGCCAGCCGCGCATGGCTGGTCAGGGACTTTGCACAGGAATCTGTTCAGCTGGTTCTTGAAGTTCTTCAGGTCGGTGTGCTGGAGATTCCTCACGTCTTTTGGTAGGGCATTAAAAAGCTTTGGGCCTCGTATTATGAGGGTATTTTCCAAACTCGTTTTCATGGCCCCCTGTCCAACCGCAGCTGGGACAGTACAAAATCTGTCTCTTTTCTCATTCCAGTTTGTTTCTATTTCATTCCTAAGGTTAGAGACAAAGCCCTCAAGTATTTTCCATATGTATATTATTGTGTACCACTCGCGTCGTCTTTCCAGAGACAGGAGTTTCAGGGATTGTAGTCGAGACCAGTCGTGTTCACCTTTCGTTCCTCTATCTTAGACGTAAAGGTCCTTTGTGTAGCTTCAATGTTCGCAATGTTTCGTTTTCTGTATGGGCTTGTGGGTACTGAGCAATACTCAGTTATCGGTAGGACTAGACTCTTCTATATATTAAACATGATGTTTGCTTTTCTGCTGCGGAAGCTCCTCCAGATAATCTCCATTATTTTTCTAGCCATTCTAATTTTGATGTTATAGTGCTCTCTGAATTCTGCATCCGACGACATTATTACTCCAAGATCCCTGAGAGGGCCGTTTCCTCTTACAGGCGAAATAGGCGACTGCCTAAAGTGTAGGAGGCAAAATTTCTGAAGGATGAGATAGGGATTGAATTCGAAACAATCTTTGTATTTATTGAGTGAAATTTTTTAAAAAATGTAAAAATGTTTTTGTTCAAAGTGTGCAGTGTTAATTATGTTTAAAAATTACAACAAAAGAAACACTAACTTTCAATGAAAATTTTCATTTTGGCAATGCAATTTGGCTTATTGTGTGCAATACTAGTTATAGGCATATTCTTTTAAATAAATTAAAAGAATTAGTAACTCTCTCTCTCTCTCTCTCTCTCTCTCTCTCTCTCTCTCTCTCTCTCTCTCTCTCTCTCTCTCTCACATACATATATATATATATATATATATATATATCGTTACAAGTCGTTACAGTACAAGGCGTATTTTCATCAGAATCAGAATTCCTCAGCTCGGTACCACAAGGAACAGTATTAGCTCCATTACTCTTCATAATCATGCTAACTGACATAGATGAGGACGTTACCAGAGACAGCACAGTAACATCCTTTGCGGATGACACAAAGATCAGTAGAAAAATAAGAAACCCAGAAAACATAAGATCTCTACAAACCAACATAAACAGAATCTACAAGTGGACGGAAGACAACAATATGAAGTTTAACACCGAGAAATTTCAGCTATTACGGTACAGAAAAAGAGAAGACCTAAAATCCATGGAATATTATACCCCAAATGGACAGGAAATCCAGAGAAATTCCAGAGCAAACGATTTAGGGGTTGTAATGACAGATGATGCGAAATTTGAAACACAAAATAAGATAGCAGTAAACAGAGCAAAGATAATAACGGGTCAGATATTGAGAACCTTTAAACGAAGGGATAGGAATGTAATGATTCCTCAACTGAAAACCCTGATAATACCCAAATTGGAATACTGCTCGGTCCTAACATCCCCATATAAAAAAGAAGACATTAGATAGCTGGAGGGGATCCAAAGAAGCTTCACAGCCAAGATCAATGGGTGCAAAGAACTAAATTACTGGGAAAGGTTACGAGAACTCGACCTATATTCACTGGAAAGGAGAAAAGAGAGGTACACCATTATTTACACTTGGAAAAGAAACCAGATACATTAAATTACCTTTTTATGGTTATTTATCATTACGTATTCGAGGTGAATTGTCCAAACTGCTCAAGTCTAGTTATCCCCAAATAAATTTTAGATTCGCCTTCGTCAACCCACTTAAATTATCAAATTTTTTAAAGTTCAAAGTTGAATTCCCCAAAACTGTATGCCCTAATGTTGTTTACAAATACACGTGCGACAGCTGTAAGGCTGCGTATATTGGCAGTACCCAACTCCAACTGGAGGTGCGCCTTTCTCAACATTTGGGCTTGTCAGTCCGTACCAACCGTCCCCTCAGTAGCCCACCACAATCCGCAATTAGAAACCATAGTAATGAAAACAACCATCCCCTTCACAAAACTCAGTTTGAAATTTTAACTAGATCTAATAACCTCACAGAACTCCGAATTTTAGAATCTTTGTACATCTATAGAAACAAACCCTCCATTAACAATAATAGTTCATCTTACAAATTACAGGTCTTTTAACTAACCAACCGATTTTCATAGACATATACTTTCTAATCCACTGACCATACAGTTTTCTCTTAGGTTTTGCCAAGTATGGAGGTTGATGTAAACATTGTGTATTTACCTGTTGAGGTAATTTAATTTAATTTTAATTTTTTTAGTGATGTAATTTTAATGATTTTAATTTTGTATTTATGCAATTTTTATTTTGTTTTAAGGTTTTAATTTTAGTGGTTTTAATATTGTATTTATGTAATTTTCACTTTTATTTTTGTTTTAAGGTTTAATGTTATAATGTTTCAGACCAACAAAGACCCTAGGATCCACTCATGGCTGGTCTACCTAACTGTGTTCGTAATCGTGTATTGTGTATGTCCTCCGTGGTGGCGGAGGGGACCTACAATTTTACGTGGGTTCCGAACCACAAGAACATAAGAAATTTATGTAAAAACTGCTGGTAAATTGGCAACGACCAATTTTTACGAAACTAAATAATTATCAATTTAAAACTAATTAATTATCGATTTAAAACTAAAGACAGAATCTCTCGATCCAGAGGATCAAGTCATAATAGACTACTATCCACAAATATGTTACACTCTATATCTATATATAACGGACATGCAAATATATCAGATCCAAAGAATCCAGTCAATTTCATTACGGTATCCATCAAGTCACGGTCCATATCGATTGCGGACCAAGTCAAAATTTACAACCATATACATTACAATATATACACTTAGGAGGAAAAGTGTAGGTGTGGCTGTAAAGACTGTACAGTAATGTAGAAATGTGTGTGCACCCATTTTGGGTCTCCCATTTAAAGGTGTTTGTGGGGCAAGTGAAGATCATGAGTTTTTCAATACCTCACAGTACTATGGGGGGCACCGCTCGGCAGAGGAATCTCTTTAAATGGGGTGTGTAAGGACAGAGAATATCCCCTAACCCCTAACCCAGGACGCTGCCTCCCTATATCCCACAACACTTGTGTTGAGCTGTGGAATCTATCCCCACAAAGCCTTAATTTTACTACCTTAAACTATATCCTTTCCATCAACATATGCGTCTAATCAATTTTTAAACATGTTTATAGACGTGCTACTAATTACTTCTACCGGCAAACTATTCCAGCTACAGTATTTACTATTCTATGCGTAAAAAAGTTTTTTGCAACTGCTGTCTCGAACCTTCTACTTGTCAACTTACACCCGTTATTTCTAGTCCTATTATATTGAGATATTTCGAAAAAGCTATCTCTACGTTATCGAACCCATTCATAATTTTGAAAACCTGGATTAGATCACCCCTTAACCTCCTAGTCTCGAGTGTTGTCAATTTTAACTCCTTAAGCCTATCCTCGTACGACTTTGACCTAAGTGACGGAATCATCTTAGTTGCTCGTCTTTGAACTCTTTCGATTTTGTCTATATCTTTGCGCATATGCGGATTCCAAAATTGGACCGCGTACTCCAAATGGGGTTTAACTAATGATTTATAAAGAGGAACTATAATATCGCGCGATTTGTACTCAAAATTTCGAGCTATAAAACCTAACACTTTGTTCGCCTTATTGACCGCTGCTGTACTTTGTTTCGCTACTTTTAAATCACCAGTGACTATAACTCCTAAATCTTTTTCCTGCTCTACGCTTGTTAAATCTTTCTCTGACATCTGACATACTATACGCAAAATTACCGTTACGCGAACCTATATGCAAAATTTTGCACTTATCAACGTTAAATCTCATTTGCCATGTGACTGACCAATCAACGATTTTATTCAGATCTTCCTGAATTTTACCTCTATCTTCGTCATTAATCGCCCTACCACCCAGCTTCGTGTCATCCGCAAACTTTGAAACTGTATTGACTAGGCCGACATCTAAATCGTTAATATATATAAGAAAAAGCAAGGGGCCCAATACAGAACCCTGAGGAACGCCACTCGCTACATTAGCCCAACACGACTCCGCTCCATCGACGACCACCCTCTGTTTCCTGCCTCGCAACCACTCTTCTAGCCAATTTATTACTACACCCATGATTCCATGAGCCTTAGTTTTTTCAATGAGTTTTTTGTGCGGCACGGTGTCAAACGCTTTTTGAAAATCTAAATACACTACATCAACCGCCCGATGTTTATCGTAAACGTCAACCACGCTTTGGAAAAATTCTAAAAGATTAGTTAAGCAAGATTTGTTTCGCCTAAATCCGTGCTGCGTATTTCTAACTAGTTTGTGCACTTCTAAGTGTTCGACTATACGATCCCTAATTATTGATTCCAGTAGCTTACCTACAACTGACGTTAAACTGATTGGCCTATAATTTCCCGCCGCACCTTTATCGCCTTTCTTAAAGATAGGTGTTACGTTTGCTAACTTGAAATTATCTGCTACGCACCGCTCAGAAATAGACGCATTAAAAATCTTTGTTAGCGGCACAACAATGCTATCTTTTAATTCTTTTAGTTGTATGGGATATATGGAATCCGGACCCGGTGATTTGCGCGTTTTCATTTTATAAATATAGCGCATTACCTCCCCTTCACTACGACAATATTATCCAGAATATTACCATTATCAAAAGGTATGTCTATGACCGTAGGGATATTCGTTACATCTTCTATAGTAAAAACTGACGTAAAAAATTCGTTTAGCAAGGTAGCCATTTCCTTGTTTTCAGAAACTAGATCTCCGTTTACATTTTTCAATGGACCCAAGTCACTTTTTACTGGATTTCTATTATTGACGTATTGAAAGAATCGCTTGGGGTTTTCTTTACCGTCACGAGCTATGGAGATTTCAAATTCGCGCTTGGACTTTTTTATTACACTTTTCGCTTCACGCCTCAGAGATATGTAGTTGTTTCGTAACAACAAATTGTCTTTATCGCACTTATGTTGCCTATAAGCCCTATCTCTACTTTTTATAATGTCTCCTACTCTAGAAGTAAACCACAAGGCTTGTTGTTTACTTTCGCACGCTTAATTTTATACGGTACACATTCCTCATTTACAGTCCTAAATACTGTTTCGAACGATTCCCACATTAGTTTTGCGTTGGAGTTCCCCATCACGTTTTCCCAATTGACGTGTGACAATTTATTTCGAAATTTACAAAAGTCTGTGTGCTGGAAGTTAGGAATTTTAGTCGAGTTAGTTGGTTTCGAGTGATTTACTGAGAGGACAAACTCTACCATATTGTGATCGCTATTGCTTAACGGTTCTATTACTTGAAGATCAGTAATTAGCCTATCATCCGTAGTTATTACTAAATCTAAAATACTGTCCAACCTCGTAGGTTCCCCAACCTTTTGAATAAGAAAGCTATCCTCGAGAAAATTAACTAAACGATTACCTTCGCGTCTCCCTGCATTGTATCGTAATTTACGTTAGCGCAATTAAAGTCACCCATAACTAAAGCCTGCTCACTACCGATTATTCTCTTTAGTTCACGATATAACGCTTCGTCCGTATCAGCTGTTTGATTAGGGGGGCCTATATATAACCGCAACAAGACGTTTGAAGTCGTTTAATTTAAGTTCTGCTATAGTCGAATCTATCGGTTCTGGAATTGTGTGCTTTACTTCTATAACGTTCGCAATATTATCTTTGATATACAACATAACACCGCCTCCTCGCCTACCTATTCTGTTTTTAACAAAAAGTCTATAACCTTTAATTTTATACTCCCCTACAAAGTCACGTGTTTCAGTGCTAAGCCACGATTCGTTTATCGCAATTAAATCATAGTCTTTACGAGCAATTAAAGAAAAAAATTAATTTATTTTATTTCGTAGGCTACGAGCATTTAAGGATAGAACCTTCAAATTGTTTGTAATTACGACACCTTCGCGAGCGCAGGGGAAATTAGTGGAATTTACGCTGGGACCGTTCGAGTTACGGCGGCCTGAAAAGAAGAGACAGTATTATGAAATAGTCTTCCTAAACGCGCAGCTCCAACGTCATTAAGATGAAGTCCATCTTCGAGGAACAAGTCCCTCCTGCCGTAGAAACTGTTCCAAAAATTTGCAAAATGCACTCCTTCCTGTTGGCAAAGAGACTTTAGGTTATTGTTAATATAGGTCGCCTTGCTGTAGAAATCGTTACGTTGGATAATTCGAGGAAGTATACATGTTAAAACAATCTTATTAATTTTCTCCTTTAGTCGCTCTAATAAGTCCTTGTACCTAGCCAGCAGTTCTTCCGATCTAGAATTTAAAACGTTATTAGTACCGACATGAATAACATATGTTGTGTCCTCGGCGGTACCATCTGTAAAATGGTCAACATTATTAGTTATATCCTCCACCCTTGCACCAGGGTAGCAGTAACGGCGCCTACCCTGCATTTGCAAAATGCACTCCTTCCTGTTGGCAAAGAGACTTTAGGTTATTGTTAATATAGGTCGCCTTGCTGTAGAAATCGTTACGTTGGATAATTCGAGGAAGTATACATGTTAAAACAATCTTATTAATTTTCTCCTTTAGTCGCTCTAATAAGTCCTTGTACCTAGCCAGCAGTTCTTCCGATCTAGAATTTAAAACGTTATTAGTACCGACATGAATAACATATGTTGTGTCCTCGGCGGTACCATCTGTAAAATGGTCAACATTATTAGTTATATCCTCCACCCTTGCACCAGGGTAGCAGTAACGGCGCCTACGACGAGGGTTTCTCCCACAGATTCCTCGAGCTGTCCTCGAACAATGGAATCGCCAACGAGTCGTATTTCCGGTTCATCATCATCTTCAAAACCTAAAACAGAAAACTTATTGTTTGTTATTACTGGTAGACATGTCTTAGGTTTTCTCAATGGGGCTCCATTACGCACTCGAACGAAGGTTTGGGAACTAGGAGAAGAGAGAGGGTTATTAATACTATTTATACTGTATTATAAATAGAAACTGAGGCAGGAGGGGTCACAACTGGAGTGTGTGTGTGTGTGTGTCAGCTTTTTTCGGAACCGTGCACAGCCTAAACGGCACATCGGAAAATTCTGCAACCATCACCAACTGATAGCCCATGAGCTGACGATGTGCTCTGTCAAGTTTCCCGGTCCTAGATCACCGGTTACTGGGTCCGAAGGCCCCAGCACCGCGATCAAACTACAGAAAAGAACGCAGCCGTGAAAATCTTGAGCTTCACATTTATACTGTGACATATACTGTATACTGCTACCCGCCCGGAGGGCGGGAAGCAATGTAATGAGGAGAGGGGTGGGGTAATTGGGAGAGTGGAAGTAATGGGGAGAGGGGTGGGAATAATGGGGGAGTGGGGGTGGGGTAATGGGGAGAGGGTGGGAATAATGGGGGAGTGGGGGTGGGGGTAATGGGGAGAGGGGTGGGGGTAATGGCTTTTTTACTTTTGTGTGTGGGGGTAATGGGGGAGTGGAGGTGGGAGGGTAATGGAATAGAGAGGTGGGGGTAATGGCGTTTTTTAAAATTTTGTAGCTTAGCCACTTTTTCATATGAGGACTTCATATAATATAATACAAAAAATACATGAAAAAGTGAAAAAAAAGAAGTCTTTTTCTCTTTACATTTGTGATTGATTGGATAGCCCGAAAGGACTCACAATTTAATTGGGATATTAAGCTCCATTCTTTCATCGATTTGCAGTTACGATTCATTACAATTTTTGTAATTATATTATTTTATAAAGTATGACAAAAAATAAACGATAAAGTTAAACTCGAAGTGAATAATTTTCTGATATGTTAGAGGGGAAAAGGCATTCCATCATATTACAGTATAGTATTCAACAAACGCAATTACAGGGAGAAATTGCGTGCTCCCCGAACTACTCTTACTCTCTGGCGACATTAAGACTAATCCAGGCCCCACTACAACTTACACATGTCACCATACACAAAGACATAGACACAATAGCACCATGAGACACATACAGAAGTATAATATTAACATATTACAGTACAACGTAGATGGCCTCACAAACAAAATCATGCAGCTTAGGGAATTCGTACACAAACAAAACATTCACATAGCACTGATACAAGAAACAAAACTAAAACGCACACACAAAACACCCACCATCCCTGACTTCACGGCGATCCGTCATGATCGTACTGGGGGTAACGGGGGTGGACTCATCACTTACATACGTAAAAGCATTAGCTACACTGATGCTACCCAAAATATTACAAACACAATCCAAGCAGATAACACGATAGAAACACAGGCAGTTAACATTAAGACACGCGCAAAACACAACACCACACTAATCAACATTTACATCCCACCAGATAGTTCACCTCAGGTGCCAGCCAATTACAATCCACAGTTACACAATCTGGCCTCTCTCATTAATGTCATCTTAGGAGGAGACTTCAAGGCCAAAGACACTAGTTGGTACCTGCACAACCAAAACAACACCAGAGGCGCCAACATAGCCACACAACTAAACAGCCTCTTCATTCTTAACAATACAGAAGAACATACACACATACCATATCAAGCAGGATACTCAAACTCCTCCCCAGACATAACGTTCTGTTCCCCCTCACTAGCAACACATACACAATGGAGAACAGAAAAACAACTACTGTCATCAGACCACCTGCCCATCATCATTACAACACATTCTACACTCTGCCCCAACAGCCTTTGGCACACTTACAGAAATTACAAGAAAGCTGATTGGGAACAGTTCAAAATACAGACTCAGGCACAATTCACCACATTAAACAGCACACTCATCATAAACATCAATACAACACTCAAGACATTTAATCAGATCATCAATAATGCAAACAAATACATACCCAAGGGCAACATTAGGAAATACAACCCAAATTACACTAGAGAAATAGCCCACCTCATAAGGCAACGTAACAACCTCAAATATAACACACAAACACGACACACAGAAGCCATAAAACAGCAGATACAACAGCTCAACACAGAAATAAACAACAAACTCAAAGAAAAACAAACAGAAACATTCAGGGAATTCATAACAACACTAAACCACTCCACAGATACATCCAGGCTATACAAGACTATAAACAGCATTACCCACTCTAACAGCGGCATTCACACCTCACACGCGGCTATCTGTCGCAGCCAGAATAATATCCCAACATACACACAACAAGCTAACATTCTAGTTAATCACTACGCAAAGATAAGTCACTTAAACAGAGACAACAACCAGAAACACGCAGACAGACAAAGAGCCAGACACAAGAAAACCTACAGACTCGACACGACCATTACACCCTTCAATACAGACCAGACCACCAAGATCATCAAAAACATTAAAAACTCCAAGGCTAGTGGACCAGACAACATATCTAACATACACCTTAAACACTTGGACCCACAGGGAATACTAGCTCTCACAAATATCAGCAAATATTCATACCAACACTGTATTATTCCTAACATATGGAAACAAGGTAAAATTATTACACTACTCAAACCAAACAAAAATCCAACAGAACCAGCTTCCTATAGACCCATTACTTTACTATGCACACCTTCCAAAGTAACAGAAAGACTAATCTTATAAATCACCAACCCACACATTCCACTATCGCCTACTCAACATGGATTCAGACCTCACCACTCAACCACGACATTACTCACTAACCTCACGCAGCACATCATGGATGGCATCAACTCCAGACGACCAGCTCAACGTACACTATTAACAACAATAGACATTAGTAAAGCATTTGATGCTATCCCACGCTTCCCTCTCATAAACAAAATACTCAACACAAACATGCACAATAACACCAAAAGGTGGCTGAGCAACTATCTTTCAGGAAGATACTCACATGTCACATTTAATGGCAAGTCATCCAATCACAAGCTTTTTCCGAACGGGGTCCCTCAAGGCTCTGTTCTCTCACCAACACACTTCAACTTATACATGCATGACATTTCAACACCCATAGATAACAAGCTTACCTTATCATCATATGCAGATGACATCACTCTAACATCCACCCACAACAACATTGACACCGCTACAAATAACCTACAAACATACATAAACAGTATACAAGACTGGCTCACACACAATAGACTCAAAGTAGCGCCCACAAAATCAACCATCACCTTCCTTACAAGCAACACAAAAGAACACCAGGTAGTTCCACAGCTTACACTAAACAACATCAACATTCCACACACTCACAGGACCAAAATACTTGGGGTCACATACAACACATCATTATCTTTTGCAAACCACATTCAGGACATTAAAAACAAATGTACGTCAAGACTTAACACGCTTAGGGTACTAACAGGCACAAACTTTGGACACCAGCAGGAAACAACATCACTTATATACAAACAATATATTCGCTCAGTTATGGACTATACTAGCCCATGCTGGGCACCCATTTTCTCAAACACACACATAAACACCTTACAGACAATACAAAACAACGCACTTCGTATCATTACAGGATGCACTCAAACAACACCAATAGAACACCTGCAAACAGAAACAAAAATACTGAAAGTTAGGGAACATTTAGACATGTGGGGAACACAATTCATGGCAGCAGCGACAACTAACCCACAACACCCTTGCCACTACATGTACAATCATGCACCAGCACCTCGCACCATTAAGGTAACACCAGAGAGACATTATAACCAAATACTCCATTCCATACCACGCCCCACAGACATCACACTGTACAGAAAACACATACACACACACCTAACTCACAAAGCACTGACACGACTCGGTCCGAATGCGGTCCTAGGTGCGAAGCCGCCACCCATTAACAGGTCAGAGATCAGCCTGAGCAGATCGGATCGAGTTAACTTACGGACATATAAACACAGACTAGACAACTCCATAGACGACACCTGTCACCTGTGCCAGGATACACCACAAACAATTCAACACATTATGACAGACTGTACCGCTCTAGCACAACAACGAACACAACATCACTAGTGCGCTGAATCTCTGGTGCACTCCGGAGAGGGCGATCGGTTACCTGCGTGCCGCCGGCTTGCTCGATCAGGGTGGGCTGATCAGCTAAACAACAACAACAACAACAAACGCAATACTGTCTTCTTATTTGTGGATCATAAAAAATTGATGTATATTTAAACGACGGTGCTCCTAATTGTACCATCCAGTGATATGCCATATATATCAGAGATGTGTATGCCATACTTTTGTCGCTTAGCCACTTCTTCCTATGAGGGCTTCATACAATATAATTTTAAATCTACAACCAATAAAAAAAATGTAGTGAAAAAAAATCCGGAGGGCGATAGCGTGCTACCGCTTGTATTTAACTATTTATGATATATGCGACAGCGCGATTTTTACCGATATTTCAGATCGACCTTACGATTCTTAGTGGAATATTCATCTATTACTGAATCGTAGAATGAGGGTCAGATTTCATTTGGATTAATAACTCATTTTCGATGCTCATTAGGGCTAAGTATGACAGCCTTTCTTCGCCCATTGTACTTCTTAGATACATTTTAATTCTCCTCAAAGCCGAAAATGATCTTTCTACTGATGAAGTTGTTGAGGGAATGGTTAGTACTAGCTCTACGAGTTTTTGAAGTTCAGGCATGCTTTCACTCAAGTTGTTCAGGCTCAAGAATTTTGCAACATGGCAGGGATATTTTCCTTGAAATTCTTCAGATGAGTATAGGACACTTAGTTCATTTTTCAGTCTTATAAAATCAAAAGAGCCACTGTGTAACTCCGCGATGGTTTTAAGAATGCTTGGCTAAATTTTAGAAAATTTTCGGGATTCAGAAGTTACAAAAATTTCAATTGTGACAGATTTCCAAACCGAGCAGTAAGTTGCACGCAAACTGTATCTATGATTTCTAAATAAAGTCTTTTCATTTCCAAATCTGGCTGATCAGTCTGTGTCAGCCTTATTCGTTTCGGTTCTGCATCAGCAGTCAAATGGGATGCGATATTTCGCCTTTGCCACACAATCATCAAAACCACTCCGCATTTTCTGAAACTCCGCTGAAACATTCCAGCGTATTCCAGGACATTTTTCTGCCAATAGTAAGGCAGTATTTGTTAAGCCCCGCCCAGCACTTAAGGATCATATTCCTACGCAAGTACATTCTATGCTCAGAGCGTACCTTGTAAGAAAGCACATGAGAAAACAAAGAAGTTTCACTTAATTTTACTTTGTATTGCTTAAGTATACGGACTAAATTATAACATTTATTGGTATTTATAATAGCATTTTACCAATATTTAAAAAAATTTAAATTTTTAAATTTAATAAAAAAAATTGGGTACGCACTGTGTACCTTGCGTACCCAGTGTGCATGCCTATGAATTACATGTACAGTGTATATATAATATATATATATATATATATATATATACACACACACACACACATTTCAACTGCAAACAACACACAGTATAATTAACGTAAAGAACGACGCTTGTATAGAAGAACATTCCGCGCAAGATGAGGAGGGAGAAAGAACAAATGAAAAAATGAGGTAACCACCCGGGAATCGAACCCGGGATCTTCCGATTGTAGTGGTTATCATATCTGACCGGCAATCGGAAGATCCCGGATTCGATTCCCGGGTGGTTACCTCGTTTCGTGCGTCGACGTGCGATCAGAAATAAGTGGTGTCACAGTGTCGTATAATATATACAGTAATATACTAGTATACCAGATAGTAGAATAATGTGATGGTTTCAGCATTTTGAATTCTAATTTTGATTTTTATCTATTGCAGACATCATTTCAGATGACCAATTATGTATTTAACATATATAGTATACAGTTTTACCAGAAAGGGGCCCGTAGTCGAAAGAATAACCATGTTTATAAATGCATTTAAATACATTAAACAAGTTTAAAGGACTCTTATATTTTCATGCACATTTAGATCTAATTTTTATATGAAATACTTGAAAATTATTATTTTTCCTTGCCAAAGTGTTATCAAATATCAACTATGGAAAAACTATACGCACTCACAACATGGTATCATATGTGGTACATTTATTTCATAATTAAATATAAATTATTAATTAATTGAATTAAATATCTATACAAAATTGCCTCGGGATTGGCGACATAGCCTATTGGGAATGAAATAATTGCCATACGTACAAAGAACTTGTATGTATGAATCAACCTCACATAGCAACAAGAAAACTCAATTTATTGTTTGGTCTACCACAGAGAAGTAGACCAAACAAAATTTTGCTAGATCGGCAAATAATAATGAAAATACAAGCGAACCAAGGAACGGCTCTCAGGGCTGTTTATGTTACAGCGAAGCTTTAAACAGGGAGGATGTTCTTGTCCCCCCTAAAGTTCTGAGTGAATTCCTTATAATATAAAACCTAATGACTATAAAAGGATAGGCCTATTCCTTCAGGGGTTTATATAGTGACTGCCTATATTAATTACCTTAAGTAAATTCGTCGCGAAACTCGATCGTGGCGGCCCTACACCGAAGATGATCGTAACGCCCTCCATCGAAGCCAACCAAGGACCCAGCAAAATAAAGGTGGGGCAATTTCTTTTCATCAACATAAGGCTTCTCAAATCCCGGCGCTAAAATTACCGTAATCACTTAAATATAAAAAGGTCCTTTAAAGACCTACATATTCATAACTCTCTAACGAAAAAGCATAGGGCTTTTGTCGGTAACCCTCCACTGAAGTCTGCTGGAAATTTCCAACGGATGAGGGCACAGGCAATCAACCCATAGCCCTAAATAGTTTTTACACATGGTGGCCCTGTGTGTGGGGAACTAACCCCTCCAAAATTTACACTGACACACGCGGTGGCTAGGCTTACCTCATTGGCCTAACCCCAATTTCAACCGTAACCCCACTATAGTTTTTTCATATGGTGGCCTAAAACTGGGAACCGATCCCTTTACCTTTACACTAACCGAAAACAAAGGCTTGTTCATTTAACAAGCATAACTCAATTTAGGTCCTATAAAAAAATAGGCCCACAACATTAAGCCTATTTAATAGGTCCTACTCTTCAAACTAAAAACAAAGCCTTGTTAATTTAACAGGCTTAACTCATTTAAGGTCCTATAAAATAATAGGCCCAAACATAAGCCTATTTGGTAGGCCCAACAAATAGGTCTATTTAGTAGGCCCACCTAACTTTACATTACATAATAGGCCTACCTCTAAAAGTAGGCCTTACTCTTTACACTCAAGGCCTATCCTAACTAAAAACACTAAATTTATAATTGAACCTGTGGTGTAGGTTATAAAATTTATTTCAGCAATTTAACTTACTCATAAGACTCATTAACATCACAAAATTCGACTCAGACCTGTAACATCACAAAATTCGACTCGAACTGTAACATCACAAAGACCTAAAGCAATTGCACAAATTCAAACCTACACCCACCTAACACCTATTAGTGACCCTATTCCAAGTCCTATTTGACATATAGGCATAAGTCCTATTTGACATATAGGCCCAACCTATTCCTATTTGACATATAGGCATAAGTCCTATTTGACATATAGGCCCAACCCATTCCAATTCCTATTTGACATATAGGCACAACCTATTACAGACAAGGCTTGATATAAGGGTCTCAAATGCAACGTTTGAGGATCTTTACTCAGCCAAATTGATTAACCTAATCCAAAACCCAAAAATAAAACCCTATAACAAAATACTGTACACATTTACACACACACACGTACGGTACAGTATATAAATATATACATACGACTTCAAACATCCAATTCTTCTTTTAAAAGAAGAATCACAACAGATTTCATCAACAGACACAAACATTCCTTGCAAACAGATTGGATTCCTTCAAAACCCCAAACCTTCCAGACCTACCTGTAGGATACACAACATTTACTCATTCATAACTACGGGTATTAATTTCATTGGAGTGGTGAATCCAAGTTTTGAAGACCAACTGGATTCGGAGGAATGATACACACACACACACACACACACACACACTACTCTTTCATGTGTCTCAAACACAACAACCTGTCTAAACATAACCAAGGATCGGAGAGTAAAAGCTTTTATTGCTGCGCTCTGATTCTGTGCACATAATTTTGTGCCAAAAATTATATGGTTAGACAGTGACACGTACAAACAAACTACTCTACTCCAAAGGGCCTTGGCCTACCTTGGCCATAGCCCAACAAATCATCAAAGGGCCTTGGCCTACCTTGGCCATAGCCCAACAAATTCATCAAAGAGCTGATGGCCTACCCTTGGCCATAGCCCAACAAATCATCAAAGGGCCTTGGCCTACCTTGGCCATAGCCCAACAATTCATCAAAAGGGCTGATGGCCTACCTTGGCCATAGCCCAACAAATTCATCAAACGGGTTGATGGCCTACCTTGGCCATAGCCCAACAAACAGGGGCTTTGTGGCCTCCCTTGGCCACAACCCAAACCTCCCTTGGCCACAGCCCAAACTACAGGGGTTTTGTGGCCTCCCTTGGCCACAGCCCAAACTACAGGGGTCTTGTGGCCTCCCTTGGCCACAGCCCAAACTACAGGGGTCTTGTGGCTTCCCGTGGCCACAGCCCAAACTAAAGGGGTCTTGTGGACTCCCTTGGCCACAGCCCAAACTACAGGGGTCTTGTGGCCTCCCTTGGCCACAGCCCAAACTACAGGGGTTTTGTGGCCTCCCTTGGCCACAGCCCAAACTACAGTGGTCTTGTGGCCTCCCTTGGCCACAGCCCAAACTACAGGGGTCTTGTGGCCTCCCGTGGCCACAGCCCAAACTACAGGGGTCTTGTGGCCTCCAAAGACCACAGCCCAAACTACAGGGGTCTTGTGGCCTCCCGTGGCCACAGCCCAAACTACAGGGGTCTTGTGGCCTCCCTTGGCCACAGCCCAAACTACAGGGGTTTTGTGGCCTCCCTTGGCCACAGCCCAAACTACAGGGGTCTTGTGGCCTCCCTTGGCCACAGCCCAAACTACAGGGGTCTTGTGGCCTCCCTTGGCCACAGCCCAAACTACAGGGGTTTTGTGGCCTCCCTTGGCCATAACACAAACAGCAAGGGTCTTGAGGCCTCCATTGGCCAGAGACCAAACAAAAAAAAGTCTTGTGGCCTCCCTAGGCCATAGGCCAAACAACAAAACCAGTACAGGATTCGAACCCCCAAGCCCTCCAGATCTACCTGTGGGGGAGTAAATTTACTCCACTAAAACTACGGGTATTGACTAGTCTGAAGTGGTAGGAGGTTTGAATACAGTACAAACTCTTTCTAATTCTCCTAAATTAAATGAACAAATAACAAAAGACAACAATGGGAACATTGAACCAAACAATTACACGAAAACACTTGGAATGCTTTGGTTTTTAAAACAGAATTCCGAACACGATGACACTCTTTGCACAAAGAGTTATAACTTAAATCCAAATGCCGATACAAAAAGACAAGTGCTTTCAGAATCATCCAAAATTTTCGACCCCATTGGATTATATTTACCAGCAACCATAAGATCCAAAACCCTTTTGCAAGACTTATGGAAAAAGAAAATTGATTGGGATGAACCACTTTCAGTGGAAGACCAACTTCATTGGAAAAAATTAGCCACAGACTTGAACAAAGTTCAAGACATCTACGTACCAAGATGTGCTGGCTACAGATTGAAATCTCAAACACTACACATTTTTACAGATGCCAGCACACAAGCTTACGGGTGTTGTGCCTATTTAACAAGTGAAAATGAAAGTAACTTGGTTTATTCAAAGGCAAAAGTGGCACCCTTAAACCAAAAGAAAACTGTACCACAACTTGAATTATTAGCTGTCTCATTGGGAGTTAAAACAGCAGACTTTCTTTCACAAGTGTATAAAGAAGTTGACATAACAAACATTTACTTAAGGACAGACAGTCAAATTTGTCTAACATGGGTGACCAACACAGATACAACTTCTTGCAAAAATATATTTGTGAAAAACAGACTAACAGAAATCAAAACTGCAAACACAAACCTTGGTATCAAATTTAGGTACATAAAAACAAAAGAGAATCCTACAGACTTTTTGACAAGAGGGCTCTCTTACAAGCTGTTGAAAACAAATAAAATCTGGTATGAAGGGCCCGAATGGCTAACATGTGAGGATCTTTGGCCAGCCAAAGTAGTTAACCTCACACTCAACTCTACAACAACTGAAAAGATCACTGAGGACAAACCTATATTTGACTATCACCTTTATTCAGACCTCAACAAACTCTTGAGAATTACAGTCTATTGCTGCAAGTTTGTCAATAGCTACCTTCTCAAACACTGTCCTCAGAAGGCCTTTTCTAACTTAACAGAAACTGCAACAAAATACTGGCTCAAACAGATACAAGCTTCAGAATTTGACAAGGAGTTGAAGTATCTTAGGTCCAGTAACACATTAAACAAAGGTATTCCTTCACTTGTCATGGATCTAAATCTGTACCTGGATACAGAGGGTCTGATAAGGTGTAAAGGAAGGCTTAACAAGTCAACTTTGACTTACAACTCTAAGCACCCAATTCTTCTTCCAAGGAGAAATCACTTCACAAATCTCATCATCAGGGATACCCACAACAAAATACACCATATGGGGGTCCCACAAAACCTGACAGGCCTCAAAGAAAGACTGCTTTGAAAGCCAGAAAACTTTTACAAGAAAAAATTAAAACTGGTGACTAATAAACCTTACACAAATTGAGCAAAGTTAAAATGCTTAATAACCATACTTTAATTCCATAAATTTCCTATACTTAAAGGGAGTCAAACTGATTGACATAACTTTAACTAAACTTGAGAAGTTGGCCTCTTGAACTTTTATATTTAAATAGGTCTTGAGTAACCTCTCTCTTCCTAAATTCCTATTTCATTCTTTTCAATCCATTTCACATGGTTTAAAACACAGTTTATCAAAAAATTTGATCTACAACATACAAATTTTTCTCCGGCCCCCCCCAGTATATGGAAAAACTATACGCACTCACAACATGGTATCATATGTGGTACATTTATTTCATAATTAAATATAAATTATTAATTAATTGAATTAAATATCTATACAAAATTGCCTCGGGATTGGCGACATAGCCTATTGGAATGAAATAATTGCCATACGTACAAAGAACTTGTATGTATGAATCAGCCTCACATAGCAACAAGAAAACTCAATTTATTGTTTGGTCTACCACAGAGAAGTAGACCAAACAAAATTTTGCTAGATCGGCAAATAATAATGAAAATACAAGCGAACCAAGGAACGGCTCTCAGGGCTGTTTATGTTACAGCGAAGCTTTAAACAGGGAGGATATTCTTGTCCCCCCTAAAGTTCTGAGTGAATTCCTTATAATATAAAACCTAATGACTATAAAAGGATAGGCCTATTCCTTCAGGGGTTTATATAGTGACTGCCTATATTAATTACCTTAAGTAAATTCGTCGCGAAACTCGATCGTGGCGGCCCTACACCGAAGATGATCGTAACGCCCTCCATCGAAGCCAACCAAGGACCCAGCAAAATAAAGGTGGGGCAATTTCTTTTCATTAACATAAGGCTTCCCAAATCCCGGCGCTAAAATTACCGTAATCACTTAAATATAAAAAGGTCCTTTAAAGACCTACATATTCATAACTCTCTAACGAAAAAGCATAGGGCTTTTGTCGGTAACCCTCCACTGAAGTCTGCTGGAAATTTCCAACGGATGAGGGCACAGGCAATCAACCCATAGCCCTATATAGTTTTTTCACATCAACCAACCGGGCCCCCCAAAGGTCCGGGCCCCGGTGCACTGCACCGCCTGCACCTAGCTAGATCCGCCACTGGACTCCAGGGCGGTTACACTAAATATTCGTGTTTCCTCTGCCTTTGGGACAGCAGAGCAGATGGTGAGCACTTTGTCAGAAAGGAATGGCCCGTGAGAAATGAGCTTAATCCAGGAAAAAACAATGTTTTTAACGAAGCCCTTGTTCCAACAGACAAAATTTTGCTACCCCCGCTGCATATCAAGCTTGGTCTTATTAAGCAATTCATCAAAGCTTTGGATACTGAAAGTGATGCTCTTTATCATATACGTTCAATGTTTCCCAAACTTTCTGACGCTAAAATCAAGGGAGACATATTTGTTGGACCTCAAGTCAGACGCATGTTAGCATCTAAAGAGTTTGAAGAAAAAATGACAGCTCTTGAAAAACATGCTTAGCAGTCATTTCGGCTCGTAGTCCATGTACTTTTAGGTAACAAGAAGAACGACAACTACAAAGAGCTAGTAGAAAATCTACTCAAACACTTTCAAAGGTTAGGTTGTAGACTGTCCCTGAAGTTACACTATCTGGACTCGCATTTAGAATTCTTCAGACCAAATTTGGGTGACGTAAGTGAAGAACATGGTGAACGTTTTCACCAAGATATCCAAACCATGGAGAGGAGATATCAGGGAAAATGGGACGAAGCTATGATAGGCGACTATATCTGGTGTTTAATACGAGATAATCCACGGGACTACAAGAGAAAAAGTCGGTCAAATGTACATTTTTAAGCATTATCCGTTTAGATGTGTGCATATTTGCGTGCATTATATATACATACATTATATACATTATGTACATTATATACATCATATATCTTTAAATATGAAATATATTTATTTTTTTTTCCTTTTCTTCAATGTGATTTTGCTCTCTGATAAGCCACTCGGTACAAAAAATAGATTATGGTTTTCAGAAGAAACGAGTTTTCACGAGAAAACTAATGCAATTTTTTTAATTCAGCACACCCAAAAACATAAAGAAACACCAAAAAAATAAGATAAACACAAATTTTCCAAAATTTTGTTGCATAGTGTTATACTTCTAAAAAGCAACAGTGTTGTTTTAGTCTAGAATTGTTCTTAAGAAAAAGTATTCAGGAAATTAGTGTTTAAAATCTCTTATAATAATAATAATAATAATAATAACAGAATAATACAAATAATACACTAAAATTCTGTCTGTCTGTCCTACGCATGCGCAGCTGTGACTATCGTAGAAATTCTACGCGTTGTATCGCACTTGGCTTCATTCGCTCTCTCTCAAAAAATAACAATGTGTATAAAATGGTTGTTAAAATAATTTAGGCTAACATACTGAAGGTCTTACAATAGTAATAATAATGATAATGATAATAATAATGATAATAATAATAATAATAATAGTAATAATAATAATAATAATAAATTAATACACTAAAATTCTCCGTGTCTATCTGTCTGTTCTACGCATGCGCAGATTTCACTATCGTAGAAATTCTAAACGTTGTATCACCAGTGTCTTCATTCACTCTCCCTCCAAAAATAACAAAATGTGTATCAAATGGCTGTGAAAATAATTTAGGCTAAGTTACTGAAGGCAACTTTTTATAAAAATTTATAGGAACGCAGCAATTTTAACTCGTGTAAATCCTCTGCTCTTTCGAAACTAATAATGAAAACTTGTCATAATATAGTGGTACGAGTCGTAAGCTCATATTTAGGCATAATATTTTGAAGCAACGGATTATAGCTTAGTCACGCTAACTTTAAAGATTAGACCTAGGCTGAAGTATATTATAGCCTAATGGTCTGCTTTCAGTTGTCATTTTGCATTGATGCTACCTTATTGTTATAGGAATATAGTTTGCAATAGGCCTATATATTAAAAATATTCAGTTAATTGTTTCATATAATATAAATATCAATGTATAAATTACTAATAAAAAGACGCCACGTTTCAATTATAAACTGTATCTTATACTTTTTTTGCCGATTGGTCATTCATTGATTTTGTGGCTCACGCCAGACAATTTTATTCAGTTTCAGAAAAGGTCCCTTGCTATTAAAGAAAGGGTAAAATTAGGAATTCCATCGTGTATATATATACACACCTGATACTGAGTCGAAGTGTTTTTTGAAAATTAGCCAATAGGCGATTGATAATGAGGCGCCATTTCATTACTTGCCTCTGATTGGTCTACGGTGTATGATAGCCGTTACTTTCAAGAAATTAATGCAGCGATTTATTTCAAAATTTATTTGTGTATGAACAACGCTCGTTTCCTCGGGAAATGTGCCGTTTTTTCAGACATGACTCGAAGTCATTTCTGAAAAAAGGGCCCATTTCCCAAGGAAATGAAGGTCATTTTCAAAGAGTACGCATCAAATTACATAAGAAAAACATGCTTTCAATTCTTTAGCGAGATGCGTGTTAAAACGAATATTTACCCATTTCCTAATTAATATTGCCGTCAATCTAATTCATTCATTCTTTTTCAGACTGTTGGTATAAGGAAGATGGGGTACGAAGACAATGGAACGCATCTGAGACACTCGTTATCGAATTTTTCATCCCCGTCGATTGGGGAAACTCAACCGATGAAGACGTCTTGAAAATTAACTGCGATCAATTGGAAATAATCGTGCAACCACCAACCATGACTAATCGTAATACCTCGAATGATACTGTAATCCTTCCCGGACGACATCTTCGTCTCGGTTGGAATTATTTGAATTTTACATTTGACGACACGAGTTCACTCGTTCAAATTAACGAAATTGACGCAAGATTCCTTCTTCAAATTCCATTTGACGTCGTTGACAGAGAACGAGTGAACATAACAGTACGAGGACTTTATTCATTCGTTAACTGCCTCCCCTATTTTGGTGAATGTTTGTTTCTCACTTTCGTTCTTAATTTAAGAGAGTTTTAAAGCATAAAGTTTTGAAGTATAAAAGTTTTGACCAAAGTTAGGAAGTAATTCCTCTTCATACTTTCATTATATATATATATATATATATATATAGTGGCGAGTGTCGTAACACAGCTTCCCGTCGATCAGCGGAGTTAAGCGACATTGTGTCTGGGAAGTAGTTGGATGGGAGACTGTCCTCTTTCTGCGTCTATATTATGTAATGACTCGAGGTTCGGATCCCATGTAAAGCTTTAGGTCCCCTCCGTCATACTTAGATTTTGCGAAGGAGGTTAAACAGCCCCATCATTATATATATATATATATATATATATATATATTAGTGATGTAGGTCACATCCGCACATTTTCTCGCACCCGCATCCGCACTTTGGACTGCGGATGTCGTGCGGATGTGGACCGTTGAGATAAAATGTCATTAATAAGCGGAAATTATCAAATTCTACTATATTAATAGAACTAGTTCATTGTGCGCAAAAGTGATGCAAGCGACAAGATGAGAGGCTGTTCTTGTATGAAGTTACTCTCTTGCAACCTACTTAGATCCACGTTACAAAGCTAAGTTATTTTCACCTAGTACATTTAGAACGAGTTAAATCATCACTTGGCAAAGCAGTTGAAGAGCTTCAATCTCTTGAATCTGTCGCTTCGCCACCCACCAAAAGAATAAACGTTTCAGTGACAGAACCAACACCTTCAACAAGCAAATCTATCACAGAATCTGTCTCTCAGTTTCTTGAGTCAAGCAGCAATGACGAGACCTACGCGATGTCAAAAGATGTAGTAAAATGATCGAGAGCTATCACCAAGAAAAACGCCTGGCTGCATGTGACAATCCTATTAGTTGGTGGAAAAATACGCAGAATATCTATCCATACTTGAGTAAACTTGCAAGGAAACATTTAGCCTGTCCTCCAACAAACGTACCAAGCGAGAAATTATTTAGCAGTGCTGGATTAATATATGATGAAAAGAGAAACAGACTGGCAGCAGAAAAGGCAGAAAAATTAATGTTCCTTAAGCATAACCTTCCTATAATTAAGTTTGAACATTAAACGATGAACATCTTAGTTTACTTTATTTAATTACTCATTTATAAATATGCCTAATAAAACTTTAAACTTAATATAAATAGTTATCAAGCTAATTAAAGATCTCTTTCTATAAGGGTGGAGGAGGAGGTTGGGGAAAGAGGTCGGTGGGGTGCATTTGAGTTGGGTTCACGTCCCGCATCCTGGTAACAGAATTATGGTTTCTAATTGTGGCTGAAACTCAACAAAATATAACGAATTTATTTGCAGACGAATTCACTAATTGATTTCTATATTAGTTAGATGCTTGATATTATTTTATATGTTCAGAGAAAAGTACAGCAATTATTGTACAATTAATCAATTATACTACATTATAGCTACAGCTCTCTCTATATAATAACTTATTATATACGTTAAACACAACAAATCTCGAATATATCCTAAAAAATAACGAAAATGTAGACATCCGCATCCGCGGATGTTGGAATCAAACATCCGCATCCGCGGATGTGAAAAAAATGACATCCGCTACATCACTAATATATATATATATATATATATATATATATATATATATGGTCAGAGAGAAAATCTTTTTTTCTCGGAACTGAAAATTATCGAAACAATCTAACCTAACTTAAAAGGTCAGACTACTACGTTTATGGTAGAAGTGATTAGGTTAAATTTACTCGTATGAGGTTATATTTAACTGAGATAAGTTAGGCGTAACTGGGCTAAGTTAGATTAGGCTGAGTATGAGGTTAAATTAGGTTTCGATAATTTTCATTTCGATGATTTTCCGTTTCGACAAAATGGCGGATTTCCTGCAAAAATGTTCATTTGTTCATTCATTTCAACTTCATTTTTGTATTTTATCCCCAAAAATATATAAACTATATATATACACACTGTATATATATATATATATATATATATATATATATATGGGATGAATTTCACAATAAAACACGTGAAATGAATAAATGCTGCAAACCCACCAGGAAAAGAAAAACGATTCCAAGGCCTTTCGTGTATTCAAAGCTACACCTCGTCAGGGTGACGAGGTGTAGCTTTGAATACACGAAAGGCCTTGGAATCGTTTTTCTTTTTCCTGGTGGGTTTGCAGCATTATATATATATATATATATATATATAGGGTGAGTCAAAAGTAGCGCCCGATTTCTGTCAGTTGATTGTTTGTTTGCCATTTGTATTACAGTGTACAAGAAGTAGAAATAAATGAATGACATGTTTATCTAACCATTTATTCGGGGGAAAATTATTACGGAACTGTACCAAGCTGTTTTACTTGCAATTTTCAAAGTGCCCTCCCTCGTGATCGATGCACAATTGCAGCCGAGCAGGCACAGAGTGGCACACGCCTGCAGAGTTCGATATCAATTTCCTCAAACTTTGCAGTGATTTGAGCCTTCAATTCCTGAATGGTACGAGGCTTTTCACGATAAACAAGGTCTTCATGAGCCCCCAAAGAAGAAATCTGGAGGTGTAAGGTCTGGGGAGCGTGCCGGCCACTCGATCGGACCGCGGCGGCCGATCCACTTTCCGGGAAAGTTTTCATCAAGCCACTGATGAACATGATGTCCATAATGAGGTGGAGCTCCATCTTGCTGGAAATAACAGTCCTGATCTTGTATCCTGGGCCAAAAGAAGGTTTGCAGCATATCCAGGTAAATTTCTGCAGTGACAGATCCCTCAAAGAAAAAGGGTCCAATTATCCCTGATGGAGATATGGCTGCCCAAACTGTCACGCCAGGTAAATTTACCTCCTTCTCAACTGTCACTCTTGGGTTCTCCGCAGCCCAGTAGACACAATTGTGTCTGTTAATTGTACCGTTAAGCTTAAAACATGCCTCATCTGACCACTAGATGTTGTCTAGCATTGTGTCCTCTTCGTCAAGTTTAGCTAAGAACTCTTCGCAAAATTGAAGACGGCGGTCGTCATCTCCATCATGAAGGGCATGCAGTAAGCGTGGAATGTAAGGTTTCCATTTTTTCTGGTGAAGGATACGGATAACACTTGATTGGCTCACTTCCAACTCTGCAGATAAACGGCGAGTTGACTTTTGCGGACTTTGTTCCAGTCTCCTGATGGCTTCTTCAGCCTTAGCTACATTCGTTGCCGTTTTCGGACGACCGGACTTCTTTGCAGTGGCTACCGACCCTGTTGCTTCAAATTTCTTGACAATCAATCGTGTTTCTTCCCTGGGGTGGGTTAATATCGAATTCCTGTGCCAAACGGCGTGCCGCCATCGTTGGTTGTTCATTACATTTGTAGTAATGTTTCACGGCCGCAATGCGTTGATTCATTGAAAGGTAATTCATGGTTCAATTTGGTGCAAATTCAGTAACTTTCCAAACTCTCAGCAATAACCTGCAAAACAAAAACAAAAATAAATAAACTAAGAAAATTAATAATCTGCAAGACAATTATTAACAACATGACTTCCCAGAAAGAATCTGACAGCCGAAAAAACAGAAATCGGGCGCTACTTATTGATAATAAAAATAAATAAATAAGTAAAAATAAATAATAAAAAAATAATGATTATTTTTCTTATTTAAAAGAGGGAAAATATTGATTATTTTAATAAAAATGTTAATTGTTTTCGTGAATATTTATTTGATAAAAATGTTTAATTAAACAAATATTTAAAATTAAACTTTTTATTATTTGAAAAAACATTTTCAGGTTCGAAATTTTACTGGATTGAACGATCTTGGGAAAAATGGACTTTTCCTTCAATATTCGAAGGAAAACTTTCCACGATCTCGTTTGTCTCATCGACTGACTTTAAACTAAACGTTACTTTGGGAGCGACATCTTTGGTCGTGTGCAGAAACATCACAGATGAGGAACGTTCTCTTTCTTCAGGTCTTCTTCCGGGTTATCCTTTTTATCTGAAAAAGGACAAATGCGACGAAGGTTCGCAACTCTCCGATACGTTTTCTGGTGATGAAGTCTACGTTGATAATTTGAATATTTTCCTTTTTGAGGAAAAGGTAAATTGAGGTTAATTTTTCCCCTTTTAAAGGAAGCCATTAATTAATAAAGGTTAAATTAATTAATTAATTAATAAAGGTTAAATTAATTAATTAATTAATAAAGGTTAAATTAATTAATTAATTAATAAAGGTTCGATTAAAATGTGGTGCGTAAAAATATTTTAATATAAGGACTAAAGATGTCTTTTTAGCCAAAAATGGGGTGACGTTTTACGTCTATTTAAATTTAACTTTTAAACGACGTGCGTATCCCGACATTCGCGGTGTCGCGGTGAATTATATTTATAATGGTATCTTTTAGCGGAGAAAAAAAGGGGATATAATTTAGGTTAGGCTATACTAGGATAGGTTACGTTTGGCTAAACTAGGTAAGGTTAGGCTAAGATAAGCTAGGTTAGCTTTGACTAAGCTAAGCTAGGTTAGGTTTCGCTAAGCTAATTTAAGCTAGGTTAGGTTTCGCTGAGCTAGGCTAGGTTAGGCTAAGCTAAGTTTGGTTTTAAAAATTGGGCGAGTGTCGTGATACAGAAATGAACGCGTGAAAATGTCGCGGTTCTGTATGGAAAGCGAACATTGCGCGTACGCGTGTTCGTTTCAATAAAGATCAAAATTGCGAATGTTTTCGTTTTAATGTAAAAAAAAGTCGTTTTAAAAAAGGTTAAATTTAACATTTGTTTTCTTTCCTCTTTTTCAGCATTATCCAAATTATGGACACTATTACTTCGACCACGTTCGATTACACAATTTGGAAGCGAAATTGATTTGGGTGACGACTTTTAACCAGTCTGGAGTGGATATATTTTATGAAGACGTTTTCCCTTCACGGCCCCGACCCGAACACGACGACGGTGAAGGTAAGATGAAAACGAGACAATTCAATTTAAGCATCAAATGTGTACGCATTCACGCGTACACACTCCCTCTTTTTATATACACGTGTATAATACATACGTACAAACAGTGTACGTACGTGCTATGTACGAACATTACGCAGTTACCTAATCTAACCTAACATAGGGGCCTATATATATTAATAATAATGTGGCGCTCAGCTCACGCAGCTGCTCATCATCCAATACAAAAAATTGGTTGGTTGATAAATGGGTACTTTGCGGGTAGCTTAGTGGTTAAATAAGACATTGGGTTGCTGATAGGGAGGTCGCGAGATCGAGTCCGGCCAAGGACTTTGTAATTTCTGACTTACTTCGTGGTTCAGATTTCACGTTAAGCTGTAGGTGTAAGGTGAGGCCAATAGATTTAACCTTTGACAGGATTTAAAAGTGTGTATATATATATATATATATATATATATATATATATATATATATATATATGATGAATAAAACCACGAAGGAAAGGAAACACAAAATGGTGCTCAAGCGCTTTCGTCTAATGACATCCTCAGGAATATATATATATTGTGTGTGTGTGTGAGTAAAATGTAATTTGTGTAATGCATAACACGAGGTTTTTCTTTTCTTTTTTCAGTTGATGACGAACACGTTCCGGAGAGTAGAACTAATGGACTGACTCCTTCAGGTAGGTTTTCAAAAGGAATTACGCACGCATACATACACTGAGGTCAGGGGGAGTTCGGATTCTGATACTGCTGTTCAATATCAATGCGGGAGTTATCGCGATGGGCCGCGTTCGTCTGGCCCGAGCGCTGTGCCAGTCTCTGATCTTCCCCACTCCTTATTAATACTCTTCTTTGCCGCTTTAAGGATCGTAATATTCATTTTATTACGAGTTATTTTCTTTCTGAATTTATAACTGAAGTTGCTTTTCTTCACTAATAAATAATAATGATTTGTAAGTGTGATTTTTCTTACTATTAATTCAACCTTTTCATACGTTTACAAAAGCCAGTGTGGGACCGCACACACACTGTACACCGATTAGTGGCAGTTCTACGCAACCCCATAATTACATATTTGGGTTAAATTAAACAATTTATTCTTACTAAACAATAACATTATTATTATTATTATTAACTCGCCTATAATAAAAGATATCATTCATGATCATCGTCATCATCATCATCATCATGATGAATAAAAAGACATCATCGCCTCTTCATAATTTTGTTGGAAGAATAATAAAGTCTTTGGTGAAGTTCCTTCAATGAATTTAATAATTAATTGATATTGAAAAGGTTAAATGATCTTACTTGCGAAGCAGAAAGTTGGAAATTAGAAGACTTTGTACCCTAATTTCGACCTTATGTGAAGAATAAAAGTCTTAGGTTATACTTCCTCTGTTCTGAAGAAGTTCACAAACCTTGACGAGTGTTACTAAATTCATTTATCCTGCGGTGAAGAAGGCATTGGGCAACCACTTCACTAATATGCCCTTGTGTGATTGGAGAGGGTGAAAGACGGAAGGGAGGTTGGACCATAGATGTCATGGGGTTGTCGGAAGTCAGATGGCGAGGAGATTTTATTAGTGGAGACGTGAGATTGATTTATTCTGGTGGCGACAGGGCTGAGAGAGGAGTTGCTATTTTACTTAGAGGAAGGATAAGAAACACCGTTGAGGAGTTACACTGTGTGTCAGATAGAATCATGTGGATAAGAATGAAAGGCGAAAAAGTAGATACATTTGTCATGCGAGTGTACAGTATATGCCAACAAGCGCCCATCTGGAAGAAGAGGTAGAAGAAATGTATGATAGAATAGAGGAAATAATTGAAGCCCATGGAAGAAATGCTAACTTAATAATCATGGGGGACTGGAATAGTGTGATTGGAGAGGGAAAAGACGGAAGGGAGGTTGGACCATTCGGATTAGGTAGAAGAAATGAAAGAGGAGAAAAGCTAGTAGAATTTTGCCGGAGGCAAGAACTCATGGTGACTAATACTTGTTTCCAAAATCACAAAAGAAGGAGATACGCATGGAAAAAACCAGAAGACACTGAAAGACTCCAAATTGACTTCATTTTGGTAAGACAGAGATATAGGAATGCAGTGAAAAACTCGAAAGCTTATCCTGGAGCAGATGCTGACTCCGATCATAACTTGGTGGTAATGGAAAATATGGTGAGGCTGAAGACTCTGAAAAAGAATAAAGTAGGGAAGAAATGGGATACTGAAAAACTGAAGGGAGAGCAAAAGATAGTTTTTGCTAAAAACGTGAATGAAGAGCTAAGGAGGCAAAGAAATAACGGCCACATTCATATGACAAGTGAAGAAAGATGGTGTAGACTGAGCGATACAATGAAGAAGAATGCACAGGAAAATATCGGTTATGTGAAAAGAGAAGCAAGGAAACCCTGGGTCAGGTGGGTCACTACAGAGATGCTTGACAAAATGGAAGGAAGAAGAAAATGTAAGATTATAAATACAGAAGAAGGTAGACAACGATACAGACAGTTGAATAACGAACTGAGAAGAGAAACTGATAAAGCAAGAGAGATGTGGCTTGGAGAGTAGTGCGGGGAATTGAAGGAATTAGAAAGGAAAGGAAGAACTGATTTAATGTACCAAAAAGTTAAGGACATAAATAGATGGTAAAGAAGTACGCGTAGCTTGGGAATGCGAGAAATGGAGAAAAACTGAAAAGACCAGAAGATATAAGGAAGAGATGGATTGAATATATTGAAGAACTGTATGATAAAGAGAACAAACCTAATAACATCGAAATGGAGGAAGCAGATGAGGTGGAAGTAGATTGTATGTATTGTGCAGAAACATGTATGAAAGTGGAGGCTGGCCTGCTGATTTTATGAGTCTCCATGATTACTATCCCCAAGAAACGAGAGCCACCAAGTGTTCAGAATTCCGAACCATAAGCTTGGTCAGCCATGCATCAAAAATAATGCCAAGGATACTAACCAGAAGACTAACGAACAGAGCTGAGCAGTACATTGGAGAGGATCAGTTTGGATTTAGGTCAAAATGCGGAACAAGAGAAGCTATTGGTATTATGAGAATGGTGGGAGAGAGAGTGCTGGAACATGATCGGGAAATGTATGTTTGTTTTATTGACTTTGAAAAAGCTTTTGACAGAATCCAGTGGAAGAAACTAATGGAAATATTGAAGAATATTAATGTTGACTGGAGGAAAGAAGACTCATTAAAGTGATAAGAGAAAGAAAAAAAATGGATCAGACATGTGTTGAGAGGAGAAGGATTGTTGAAGGAGGCGATAGTAGTATATGAAGGTAGAAGGCCGAGAGGAAGGAAAAGGAAAGCAATGCTGGATGATTTGAAGGCAGGCAGGAGCTATCATGAGATGAAAAGGAAAGCTCAGGATAGAACACTTTGGCGGGACACATGAGTTGGACCTGCCTGATAGGCAGAACACGATGGATGGATGGATTAAAAAGGTGGAGCGACACGTATGATTGGTTATAATTTAACTCTCGTTCGACCAATGAAAAGCTTGCATTTTATACAGGATGTTTATTTTATCAGTTAACCCAAAAATACGCAAATAAAAAGGAACTACGATTCAGAAATACACAAAACTTTTTCATATGAGAACCGAAACATCTTAAAGTGCTGGCCTCGCCTAGCTTAGGTCAGCCTAAGCTTACTCCCAAACCTAGTCCTCGGTCTACGCTTGCCAACCGTACCGATTTGAACGCTGTTCTACCGCCTACCAATTTTACACACTAATCATACGCATTTCAATATATTTCGGAAAGTATCTTTAATATGCAAAGATAAAAATCACGTTCAAATTAATATTTTATTTATTTATTAAATAAGTGGGAGAAACACCATGGAGCAAGTTTTTTTTTTCACATTATGAACATGAACAACATGCAAATAATATGAAACCTTGAATGCGCAAGAATGCATCATTTAAGGTGAGATTTTCAAACATTTCCCGGGAAGGGAGGCATGCTCCAGAACTCCCTGGCATTCCTTACAAATCCTACAGCTTTTGCTTTTCAAAATGTTGGCGAGTATGCGGTGGTAAGTGGAACAGCGCGTATTCATGCTGAAAACTTCTGCATTGAACATGGCGGTGAATAGTTTGAACATTTGTTATGACTCGTTTCGACTGCTATTGTTGTTGTTGTTTTTCGTATCACAAAGTTTTAATAATTTCTGAAATATAGTTACTTTTTACTCGTATCTTTTTTGAGTTAACTGATAAAATGAACACTAGCCTACTAACAGCAGAACTGTTTTAATTTTACCAATTTAGCTTCTAGGCTTATTATTATTATTATTATTTATTATTATTATTAATACGTTCCAAGACTGCTCTGGTGACAACCAAAGTTATATGAAGAGTAAACTCTGGTACGTTGAGTGATAATTTAATCAGTGGATCTTCTCAGTTTCAGTTATTATTAATTTTTAATAAAAAGATGTATTTTTTTTAGGTAATTTTATGCGCAGAATTCAATTTTGGCCTTTGTTAAATGCGGAAATTAATCAAAACTAAGATATATAAATTCTAACCTAACTAAAATAGAAAGTAAATTATATCCACTTATAGCCTAAATGAACGCAATATCTTCCGCAAAAATCATACGATATCTTGTTTGGAAAGTATACAATACCCTGAAAGGATGCATAGTATAAGTTAGGTTATAAGTTCCATTATAAAACTAAAATACAACATAATCCTTCTGGTTAAAAGCAAAAATTAAAACTTTGATGTGTGTGTTGTTATTGTCCTATATTTTATAGGGAACTTATAGATGGAATGTTACAACCTTTGGTGTGTATGTGGTATGTCGTCAGGGGAGACTAAAAGAAGTGGGCGGTTGGACTGGAAACCTACGTCGGTTATATCTTCCTGCCAATCTTTCTAGGAGCTCCGGAGGTGGGGTGGGCATTAGCCCACGATTCATCTGACTTTGGTGTCTGGAATGAGAGAGAAATAAAAGCGGAGAGTGAAACCGAAAGAGTGGTGGAGGCGTTGGAAAGTGTTATCTTATCTTACACTAACATACCTTATCTTACAGTAACATGATCCCCTGGTATAACTTTGCAGTTCTTCACTTCCCTCAATTGTGTCCGTCTGTACAACATATAATCAATCTGAGATACCCTCCCACCACTCTTATATGTAATGAGATGCTCTACCCTCTTATTAAAGAAGGTGTTCACCACTGCCATATCGAACGAAACCGCGAAATCTATAATCCTTTCTCCTTCCGCGTTTGTCTCTTCAAATCCTTGACCTCCATGTACTCTCAATTACCTCATTATTCCTACCCACATGTCCGTTAAGGTCGCCGCCAACAATCACACGCTCATTTTCTTCTAGAGCCTGCACTTCCCCGTCCAGTAATCTCCAAAAAGCATCCTTCTCCTCATCTGCGCAGCCCACCTGTGGTGCATATGCGCTGATGATATTCAATACGTACTGCCGATAATTCAATCTCACACCCATTACTCTATTCCCTCTGCGGTTTACTTCCACCACCTCGTCCTTCATTTCCTTCGACAATATTACTCCAACACCGTTTCTTCCCCGCCCTGATGCTCCACTGTAGAACAGTTTGTATCCCGTAGCCTTCTCCAAGCTCTTTTGCTTTATTACCTTTCCAACGAGTTTCCTGCACGCACAATATATCCACTCTTTTCCTCCTCATCAATTCCGCAATCTCTCCTCCTCTACCAGTCACGCTTCCCACGTTCAGAGAAGCAATCCTCAATCCCTCCCGAGCTCGCTTCTTTAGCCGCGCCCGCTCTTGATGCGGTAGCCCTCGTCTTGTCACAGAGTTAGGGCGATGTATCTGTGCGTCGCTTACGGGGTACGCCCTAGCTGTCCTCGTATCATCTCTGACTCATCTCATTTGGTTGTGGCGTGGTTTTTTTTTTACGGCCGGATGCCCTTCCTGACACCAACCCTCCTCTTTATCCGGACTTGGGACCGGCCAGAGGGTAGGCTGACTATCCTACCCTCCGGGTGGGGTCGGCTGATCATTAAATGACTATTTTTATCTTCTCTCCTCAAAGCTCTCTTCATCAGTCTCTTCCATTCTCACAGCTATTCTAGCGTCTCTATCGCCTGCTCTTCTCATTTCTTTTCTTTCAACAGTTTCTTTCATCCTAATAGATGAATTAAAATTTTTTCACCTAATTTCTGCTTCATGAGAAGTTTCAATTAGACATTTAGTGGTGTGGTTTTTTTTATCATTCTCTTTTCTTATTAAGGTTTCTTCATGAGTTTCACAAAGCCTTAAAGATGAATGAAGTGCTGCCTCTTGAGATCTTGCAGCTTTTTTTTTCTTTTCTTAACTTTCGTTAATAAAAGTTTAAAGTTAACATAAGTTTGAAAACAACGTCTTTCGTCCTTTGCCGAAACTATTTATTTAGAAAAGAATAAGATGCTAAAATTCACTCGTCGCTCAAATGAAACTCTTCTCTCTGAGACGTCCTTCCTGAGGACGTGCAAATTATTTGAAACAAAAAGAATTTAAACTTAGCATTTAGTAGGGACCTCCCTCGGGTTGGGGCCCCCGGAATTTTCCCCCATTCCCCTCCCCCGTTTCTCCTCTCATAAGGCCTGTATGATGTACTTGGTATGTGTGAAGCAAAGTTGGGAGGAAATGATGATGAGTTTGAATGGTATGAAGTGAAAGGAATAAGATTTGGTGTAACCTTGAGGAAACGAGTGAGAGATTGAAAGGAGCGACATTGTTGATGAAAGAGGAACTATGTAAGTTTACGTATGAGTATAAATTGATGGGTTCTATGTAGGTGTCTGTATGTAAAGTTTGAAGTAAGAAAGGAAATGGCGAGGTCGTGCGTTTGTGTTGAGTTTTTGGAGGGACTAAGGAAATGAAATTGCGCGGGTGGAAAATGGGTACGAGGTAATGGTGGTGGAAAATATGAATGCAAAAGTTGGAATGGGATCGGAAGATGGAGTATTATAGAGACATTTGGAGTACAAGGTGAGAATAGGAATAGTGAAAGGTTGAAATGGTTTGTGTTTAGGTAAATCTCTTTTATTAAACGTAAGGATGTGTGTACGTGGTATAGGATGAGAAAAGCTAGACAAGAAAAAGTAATAGTAGATAGGATGGAGAAATACAGAGTTTTGAAGTGGAGACTAAATAAAGGAGTAAAGAGAGGGTAAAAAAGATCTGAACCGCGGGGTTTTCGAGATGCCTAGACACTCTGCGTTTGAAAGATAGGAGGAAAGATGGAGTGAGGAAGATTGTTCCAGAGTTGACCGGTTGAGTAGATGAAAGACTGAAAATACCGATTAACCCTCGCGTTACGGAGTTGGACAGAAAAGGAATGAGAAAGTGTAGAAAGTCTGGTGCTGCGTGCTCTCCTTAAAGGATGAGGCATGCAGTTAGAGCGTTCAGAAGAGCAATGTCCGTTATAATAGCGATAGTAAAGAGAGAGTGAGGCAACATTGTGGCGAAGAGAGAGAGATTGAAGACAATCAGTTAGAGGCGGGGAATTGATGAGACGAAATACAATACAATAACCACCTGGTTAAGTACGGCTGTGTGGGTTGAGCCAATCGACACATGAGAAACATACTCCATACAGGGGCGAACAAGACCCCTGTACAGAGGGAGTAACTGAGTGGAGGTGAAGAAACCGCGGAGACGGACAGCACACCTAACCTCTTAGAAGCTGTTTTAGTATATGTGATCTTTCCAGGAAATGTTTACGTTGATATTAAAATAGGTTAGAAAATGGGTGGCAGAGGTACGTAGAATGACATGGGAGGAGAAAAAGAGTTTGAGGACTGGATGAAAACGGTTGTGGCGCCTTCATAGAGAAGTAAGGGCAGGAACGAGAAGTTGTTCTCAAAGTAAATCATAATGAATGGGTATTATCTCTGCCAAAAGCGTATGATGCAGTGCTGATTGGTAAAAGTGAGCGAGAGTCGCAGAGACTGAATGAAGCGTGTGTGGAAGTTTGTAAAAGGCGACTATTAAGCTCGAATGCAGACGAGAGAAAGGTGATGGTGATGCGTGGAAGGGGTCGTAATACGAGGTGTGAAATAGTTAGAGGCGGAATAACGCTGGAAAGTCTGGTAAGCAAGAATGGTACACGCAAAAGTTGTGGTGAACGAAAGTAGTGAAACGGGAAGAGAAGTATATGGGGCATGGAGAGGATTGGGCATCGAGAGGATTGGCAAGGAAGAATGGTCAGAATGGTTTTTGTTTAAATGCGGCGAAAATCCTGCAATAAAACCTTCGCTTAAACCTTGCTACGAGCCGTACATTTCCTTCACCTAATCGGCCTTGTCTTGACCGCCTTTTACGTCTCTTGTATTCACCCGAAGAAGAAGAGACGCTTTTGAAATTCGAAACGTTTTCCTCATTTGAATACTTACGCAACTATTTTGACTAACTATAAAATGAGAGATCAAAACACGGTTGTTGAAGCGTTTCTGATTTCGAAAGTTGTCCTCATTCATTACAATATTTTACTCGTATTCCTTCCAGGCCCTGATCCCAAAATAATATTTATCACACTCACCATCATCGCTTCTCTCCTGCTGCTCATTGTATGCGTTGGATTCGTTATTCTCGTTACATTGTACGTGAAGGTAAGAAAGGTTACCGTTTTTCACTTACTCCCACCCTCATTTAATCCTCCCTCTGCTGACTACGAGGGGGGAGAGTCCCCCCTGCCTGAAAACTACAATAGAAGGGCAGTAATTAATGACTTAATTTCTTTTTCTGTAGATGAGCAGGACAGTTTTGCACAGACGCGTTCTAATAGAACTTGATAAGCGGCCATCAGTGTAGAAAAGTGTTTTTGCCCTTAACAACGTTTGCTAAAACAAATGTGAAAATTTACTAATCAATCCCCTTTTCTGAAATCTAAATTTGTTTTATAAAGTAACTAATTTTAAAGGTTTCCTTCATTAATATTTGAGGTAATATGATAGTGTTCAGTGGCACTCTTCGTAGATAGATAGTTTGAGAATAAAAAACATGAATATACAATATAGATTAAAAACTTGTTTCCGCCGTTTTTTCACGCTCGTGGCAGGGCAGTAAAGGCTGTACAGTAAATGTTTGAAAAATCAACTGTGATTGGCCAGTATCAACCAATCACCGTTCTTCTCATTACTTTGATGATAATTACGACCAATGGTCATAAAAAAGGTGGAAAGACCTTTGAATCTATATTGTACAGTACAATGAGAAAATGGGCCTCATAGCTTTCTCAAAATACCATTCTGGTCCTTTTTGGCACTGTGCCTGCGTAAGTTTTTCTACCCTGGAGTTTCTCTTTGGTTAGCGAGCATCCCAGAGTTTTATTTTTAACCCTATAAAAACAGTGCTCAAACCATACTCTAAAGTTGATTGTGACTAGGTAACGGATAGACGGACGGAGAGATGAATATTTCGCTTTATCACTTACCTTTATTTTCCTTTCAGACCCCGAAAGAAAGTAAAAAGACGACACCAGTGCCAGGTAATCATTCTTTTACTTCTCTTTGTCACTCAAAAAGTTTATCATTACAAAATTTCATCGCTTTCTTACATATTGCATTATAATTAGATTTTCAAAATGGTTTTCATAAAGTTCCCCAAAAGCGATTGTCAGAAAAACTTAAAGTTCGCGATGTAAGAGGTATAATAAAGTTCTCGTTCTGATCCATTATTGGTTTACTCATAGAAAACCAAAGGTATACCTACCTTTTACGAGAGTAAAACGAGACAGATTCATGAAGAGTGGGGACTAATGTAACCAGTGGGATTTCGTAAAGGTATATTGCGGAACAATTACTTTTCATACTATAGGGTAAAGATCTTGAGGTAGATTAAGCACAATTTCAAAGATTTCAGAAACTACTAAAATAGTAGATAAAACAATGAACGGCCAACGCAAAGCGATAATACGCAGCGTGATCTCAATAATTTCATATAGAGTGATCTAATAAATGGCAAATGTAGTTTAACGTAGGCCAGTAATCGCGGTTTATAATCAACTCACTAATTTTCCTACAGTAAAATCTTGGTTCTCACTTCATCGTATTTTTTCCACTTGGCAAATTTTCTTTCCCGAGTTCTGACTGCACTCCAAAATTCTTCACATTCCCTTCCACTTCGGAAAGAAATCAATAGGAGTAATTCCGAACTGGTTTTACACTAATTATTATACACTAAAACTCATTCGTGTAAATGTTATTAGAAACTCGAGAAAAATGGCCAAATTTCACATAAACTATGAACGGCCAATCACCTTTGTCCGTTTCCGCTTAAATTTAATAGCTTGGAAAAAGAAATACCAGATTCAGGTTAAATATTTTAAGATTTATTAGCGACAGCCTCTCCATATGATACAGCAATAATGTCTGATCTTAATAATTCATGTTTTAGTTACAGATGAAGGTTACTATGAAGGTTACGCGAACCGAAATCCTCCTTCGGGTAGGTTTTAAAGAAAGGATTTCTGAAATACCAAATTAGTTACAATATTTGTGACAAAAAACAACAACATATTTTTGCTTTAATTATAAATTTGACTGGTCGAAGTCTATCAGTTGCAGTTGGAATTTGAAAGCAATTAAATTCACTTTGAGATAAGTTGTTTGTTTGAAATTTTGTCAAAGTAAATTCTCTTTTGTAATTTCAGATACGAATGAAGATTATGAACCCATTCCCCCTGATGTCGGTCAGTTTTTCTAAACTCCTTCTAAATAACAAACTTTTAGTCGTGATACACTCTGTTGTTAACTCTTAACATTTTACAATGTTTTAGTTTATTAACTTTTAACCCTTTGAGGACCACGGGACATATTTGTCCCAACGGAAATAATAATATAAATTGTACAATGTTGCAACGTTTCTACAAATACATCTACATGTTTATACAGGTATCGCTTAGTTGTCGGAAAATTAACCCAAAAATGGGTCATTTAAGTGACTATAGTTACTAATATCTAATTGTAAATAACAATAAAACTTAAACTTTTAAGTTCAAAGAAACGTATACTGGTCGTCAAAGGGTTAAGAGTAAAGTTAGGTTAGATTAGGTTAGATCAGATCAAATTTGTTGAGAGTGAATCGCTTCATTTCGTCGCCTTGTTGGGGGCGAGTGTAGTAAACAATGTCCTGGAGAAATTTTAAACATTATTATTAATATTGAAATTATTCGTTCTATTAATCAAAATTAACAATTGTTAAAAAAGCACAAAGACGAAATTAGTTAAAACTAGCAAAAGATCGGCGCTACGCGCCGATTTTGCTAGATCTGCGGTGCTTGGACCTTCGACCCAAACCGAATTGTGGGCCTACGGCGTATTTTATTTTGAACATCAATAGCCCTTTATCTGGATATCGTTCCCATTCCTCTCACCTTGGGCCTCAGTAATTGGGGTGCCTGTGGCCCTCCAATTACTGGCGAACCAATTATTCGGTCAATAAAACTACAGAAAAGAACGCAGCCATGAAAATCTAAAACTTCACAAATCTTGATACGATGAACTCGGATGTGAAGCTCAAGATTTTCATGACTGCGTTCTTTTCTATAGTTTTATTGACCAAATAATTGAACCGACAGTAATTGGGGGGTCGCAGGCCCCTAATTACTGGGGGTTCAATTATTTGGTCAATAAAACTATAGTCAAAATCTTAAGCTTCACAAATATTGACACAATGTGAAGCTCAAGATTTTCATTGCTGCGTTCTTTTCTATAGTTTTATCGCGGTGCTGGGAGCCCTCGGGCCCAGTAATTGGTGGTGGTGGGGGGAGGGGCTGGTCACACATATATTTTCGTTCATTACTCATCACCCCCATCCACCATACGAAGTTTGGTCGAAATCGGTTCAGAAACGCAAAAGTTTTTTCTGCGGACAGACAGGCAGACACCTTTTTGCTAAATTATAATAGTAATGATGCCCGATTAGGTTAATTAAATGTCCGGTTAGGTCAACTGAATGCCCGATTAGATTAATTGAATGCCCGGGTACGTTAATTGAATGCCCGGTTAGGTTAATTGTACACCCTTGACGATTGGTTAGGTTAAGTCATGATATTTTCGTTAAAGCCAACGAAAATATCACGACTTAACCTAACCAATCGTCAAGGGCGTACACAACCTCGTGCACAACCTCGGGACCTAATCAATATGTGTGTGAAGTTTCATGTTTGTAACTGCTTCCATTTTGGAGTTATGGCTGATGGCTGGAGCACACACACACCACACACACGTCTTTTTATTATTATTATTATTATAGATAAACAATAGACTGGTACAAATTTATAACCGAAAGACTTCCGAAAATCAACAATTTTTGATAAAGAAAAGGGGAAAATTGGTTTTGTAGGCCTAGGGGGTCCGAAATTTTCATAAAATGGAAAATAATTGCTATTTTCTTACTTACAGCGACAGGCATAATGATATTAGGATACCTAATAGAAATTTTGTAATATTTTAAAGTGGGGAAAATAAATAATTTTCTAAAAATGATCTTCAACTATAAAAGCGGATCTAATCAGATAACTTCATTAACGTATTTATATGACAACTAAAAGATAGAATGATAAATCAATATCCTATCAAATTGTTTGTGTATACGTAAAATTATTTGTACAAAAGCCACAGTAATAAAACGCACAAAAGTCACGGTAAATAATTTCGACTGTGGCTCGTTTAACTTTAAACTCGTGTTTATTTAAATTGCCCGTTTTAATTATGTAATTTTTTGTATTGAATCGATAAAGAAATCTTTTGTGAATCGAAAAGTGTTAAAATTATAACAAATATCAAAATATTTTGTATAAAAATAATTGAATTTTAAAAATGCATGTTTGTTTTTAGTTTTTTGCAAAAAGTTCTTTATGAATTTTAAAAATATATACTTTTTTAAATTGAATCGATAAATAAATCTTTTGTGAATCGAATGATATTAAATGTTTAGTAAATATTGACTTATTTTGTGCCAAAATTATGATTAAAAATTAAAAATTAAAAAAATGCGTGTACAGGCATGGGAAGAACTGTACCCCTAAAAGGGGGGGAAGGAATTATGTTAGGGAATACTTCAAAATTAGAGATAAAAAAAAATTTGTTTATAATTCCAACTCATTTCATTAGAGATTATAAAGAGTTAATTAGCGTTCAGATAATAGGTGTTGTAGTACGAATTACAAAATTAATCTTATCCAGTTCTTGCATATATGAGCTGTTAGTTTGGTTTCTCTCTTAAATTTCTTTGGAATTTACCAAACTTCTCAACGAGTATGTTACTGACGAGTATAAAGACTTATTTTACAGTTAACGTCTTTTTAATAGTTTTTCAAGGTTGTTGTTGTTGAGAAAACTTGATTTTGAAGTAAATTCTTATTTAAAAAGATCATTATTAATTAAACGTTCTCGTTTTGAGTGTGAATGATTATAACGTTATAAAATGCGCCTCGTCACAATCCTCAGATTTCTTATCGTTCATTCGTTTGTGGTTTGGCTTAAATTTATTTTCTTTTATAGCTTTAGAAATTGAGAAGGAAAGATATTTACTTGAAGAACCTTCCCCTGAACTGGAATATGGATATGAACAACCTCCCCCTGAATTTGGTAAGTTTCCTTTACTATTTTACAAATGGCAAAATCTTGGCTATAATACGCTGTATTGTTCCCTCTTAATTAAGAACAAAATTTTAGAGTTTATTAACCTCTTAGAGAGAATACAGTTATGAGAATATACTGTATGATAATATCGTTGATCAGTTTGTGGCTTTGGCGTCGACTGTATGAACAGTTCAAAATATTTTGAACATAATAATAATAATAATAATAATAATAATATACACATTTAAACTTAAAAAATATATAAATAATAAAAGTCTGAAAAAGACATACATTTTTTGTTATTTTACCTGAAATGGTAGATGAGAGTAGTGTCGGTTGGTTGGTTTATCTATTTTACGTCCTTCGTCCAACTGAGGGCACTGAGACGAGCAGTAACGCCACCAACCGGGACAAATAGGTCTCCTTTAAAATGTCTCCTTTTGGCCATAGCCAACATTTTGGAGGTCCGGTGCTAGTGTCTCCGAGCAACTGATACAATGAGAAAACGAACGGACATAGCCGCGTACGCGTCACTCTGACCTTTATTTCTCGATAATGAGAGTGGATTCTATCATGGTCCCTGTTTTGGTTGACGTAAGAAGCGGGCTAAAGCCTCTTCCTATATGCAGCTTTCACTTTCATAAAGGGAGGCAGAAGCTCCCTCCGCGGGTCCTTAAGCATTCCTACACCACCATACACTTACCTTCTCTACACATTTCTCTCACCATTCTCATCGCCTCCTTGGGGTCCCAAGAGCTACAAAACTACTACTACTACTACTACTACTACTTTTGAACCTTTAACTGCGCTTAGTTTCATGGTCCTCGTCCCAACCCACTTCAAGAGTTATTTTCATACTCGTATAAGCAAAAGCCTTCAAGAATTCTATTTCATTTTGTGTGTCATTGATTAAAATAGGCTTTTGAATTCCTATTTCGATGCGTGACACTTCTTCTTTGAGCTGAACCACTCGATGAATGTTGAATTTTGTACAAACTGCGTGAAAGTATGAAAGTAAGAAGTATGAAAGAAGTTTTCTTTCAAAATGTTAAATTTTCATTTCTTTTAAACTTCGTTCTTCACTTATTTCCTTTCCTACCAACCAACAATCTCTTCAAATAAGGAAGACCATTGAATACGCGATTAAATTTATTGTCACAATTCTCTTGTTGTTGTTGTTGTTGTTTGTTTTCGTGATTTTATCAAAGCAAAGTATATTTTCTTTTTTAATTTCAGACTATTATGACCCCCCCCCCCCCACTTCATTCGGGTAAATTTCCCTAAACATCCCTCCTAAACTGCCTAAACTTTTAGTTTTGATTCACTGTGTTGTTTTGTTGTTTTTAAAGTGTTCTATTTTTTCAACTTCTAAACCAATATAGAATTATGATAGAGTAAAAGATAATATATTATCATTGATTTTTTTGAGCTTTGCTTAAATAGGTTTTCTTTTATAACTTCAGCCAGCGATGGGGAAAGCCGTTCTGGAAGGGAAGAAGTTCAGAAGCAACTCACGGATCCAGGTAAGTTTTCTGGAGCTCCACTCATGTTTGCATCCTCATTATCATCCATGAGGAATAATTATGTTTTGGGGCATGCGGCGGCGGCGGCGGCGGCGGCGGCTTCGCTCGCGATATTACCTACGTTACTTTCTATTTAGAAATATTCATTAAGTTAAATAAACTGTTAATATTTAATAATTAAATGCGTATAATGCTTAGCATTATAAGCAAATTTTACCTTATAACTAATTTGAGCGTTTAAGTTTACTAAAGGTCCATAAATTGGACGTCCATTGAAGGCGGTTAAAGACAATCCTCGATATTATAACATCGAATTGGAACGAAGGGCGAAAGATAAACTGTAAATATAAGTCGCTTTTGAAGACGGTTGAGACGCAGAACTACTACTACTACTGCTACTACTTTCCAGACTTTACGGCTACAGTATTTCAAATGCGATGTACTCGCGTTACTCTAAATATAAATAACTCTACGTTCGAAAACACGATACGCCAATTTTAATCCAATCGATGCCTTTAACCTCTTAAAATTTATTTATTCTCTTCGCTGACATCGTTTTGGTCAAAGTCCGCAACACTTTCCACTTTCATGATTTTCTAGAATGAATTTGCTCAAATGTCGGTGCTTAAGAACCATTAACGGATCCTTATTCCGAACATATTCAACGATGTCCCCCATTTTTTTTCCGTTGTCAACGAGTGACGCGTTTCTAATGTTCACGTGATTTTTTTCACTTTTAGTAAATTCATTCTGTTCATATTTTTATTTTCATTTAGACACACGCGCGATTCCCCATTTGCCATTTCTGATCCGGGCTGTAACCCTTCTCTCATCGCTTTAAGATCTACCGTTATAGCAAAGTGAAGACAGTACCTAAAGTTTACGTACTGCTGCTGCTGCTGCTGCTGCTCGCTCTCTTCCAATACATGTTCCCAAAGTTGGAGTGTTGGAAGGAAGATATGATGAACCGTGGATGACACTCGATCGCCATCCATATTCTTTTTTTCTAAAATTGTTGAACCTTTTTATGAGAGAGTTTCAAAACCTATTTAAAACGTATAAAAATAAGCGTTTATCGCGTGAATTGCGAAACAATCTTTTAGCTTTGCTTACTCGATTTTATCTTTTCATTCGCAGCAGATGGTGCGAAGGACGATCACACTCCGAATCAGGACCCGCCTTCAAATCATTCGGGTACATTTTCATCGCGTCACAATGTGTCTCGTATTTGGAGATAATTAATCATTTAAACGTGAAAAATGATGGAATTTACCAGAGTCTATTTTTAATTTTTCGCCATTAGATTAATTAAAAGAGGTCGCTTTATATCACCATTACAAATTGTTCACATTATTTTTACTGCCAATTGTAAACAATCGAATTAAGAGACGTTTTTTATTAATTTTCTACTTAATTTTCAATCTTTATTTTATTTGTTTCAAATTTCAATAAGACAGAGAAAAGATTTCGTTTCACTCTACTCTTCCATCATATATTATTATTATCATCATTATTATCATTATTATCGGTTGCGGCAATTTGGTCAACCAATCAGAGAGAGGAAGAGAGATTAGAAGCATTTTGTGTTTCTTAAGTTGCTATTCACGTTTTTCTCTTTCAGAAGAACAAGGAGGAGGAAGAGAGGAGAAGAAGAAGAAGCAAAAGAAGCAGAAAGAAGAAGCAGAGCAAAGAAGAAGAAGCAAGAGGAAAAGAAGAAGAAGAAGCAAGAGGAGAAAAGAAGAAGAAGAAGCAAGAGCAGAAGAAGAAGAAGAAGCAAGAGCAGAAGAAGAAGAAAAAAAAATGACAGTAGAAATAAACAGTGTTGGTGGAAGTGTTCGATTTACGAAAATCGAATAAAGGATCAGCTGTGCCATTATTATTATCATATCAAGTTGATTATGTGATTATGTGATTATGTGATAATTTAAATCATATTAATAATTTTACATAAAATGTTAAAAATATTCCATTAAATTTAAAGCTTCAAAAATAATTAAAATCAATCGTCAAAAGAAGTGTTTTAATTTCCATTCCTGTCCACTACAGAAGAAGGAGAGGAAGAAGGAGAGGAAGAAAGAGAAGAAGAAGAAGAAGAAGAAGAGAGCCAAAATCAAGACCCAAAGCTTTCGAGATGCCTGGACACGCTGCGTTTGAAAGACTGGAGGTCATACACAGGGGGGAAGGATGGATTGAGGAAGGTCATTCCAGAGTAGATGATAGATTGAGAATAACGATTAACCCTCGCCTTACGGAGTTGGACGAAAGAGGAATGAGAGTGTGTTCTCCTTGAAGGAGGAGGCACGCAATCAGAGAGTTCGGAAGTGTCGATTACAATAGCGATAGTAGAGACAGTGAGGCAACACTGGCGAAGAGAGAAGGATTGAAGACAGTCAGCGAGAGGCGGGGAATTGACGAGACGAAAAACCTTTGATTCCATTCCGTTAAGTAGAGCTGTGTGGGTCGAGACACACCACGCGTGAGAAGCGTACTCTATACGGTGGTGGACGAGAGACCCATTTGGGCGCGAGAGACCGTCTCGTACGAAGGGTAGGAGAAGATCGTCGCGGTCGTAACACCGCTTCCCGTTGATCCTCGAAGTTAACTCTTTGAGGACCAAAGGACATATTTGTCCCAAGGAAATAATAATATACAGGGCTATTTAAAATGATTCCTCCGATTTCAACTGAGAATACTTCCGTACCTATCAACCGTGCATCAACTGGGCATACACCACATGAAAGAGAAAATCTCTGAGTTTTACAAGATCACCGCGAGAGGGCTCCAAAGTCACGCCGTGGCCTAGCCTAGCAACAAACAGTCAGTGTGAAAATGGCGTCCGCACAGCAGAAGGCGTTTTGTGTGTTGCAGTTTTCGAGCTGTAAATCGGTAGTCACAGTGCAGCGTGAGTTTCGTCGACGTTACTTCTTCCTTTGGGGGTACGTTAAGGATACTGTGTACATGCCACCGTTGCCCACATCTTTGGATGAGCTCCGAACTCGCATTGTTACTGCCGTAGAGTCAGTGACAACGGACATGCTGGAGCGAGTATGGGAGGAATTCGACTATCGTGTCGACGTTGCTCGTGTAGGGGAAGTCACATAGAGCATTTATGAGATGAAAGAAAATTTGGACAGTTTTTCTTTTGGTTGATGTATCACAAATATCACTGTATTTGTAACATTAAAAAATATTCTCATTTGAAATCGGTGAATCAATTTGAATAGCCCTGTAAATTGTACAATGATGCAACGTTTCTACAAATACATCTACATGTTTATACAGGTATCGTTTAGTTGTCGGAAAATTAACCCAAAAATGGGTCATTTAAGTGACTATAGTTACTAATATCTAATTGTAAAACGCAATAAAACAAACTTTTAAGTTCAAAGAAATGTATAATGGTCATCAAAGAGTTAAGCGACATTGGGTCTGGGTAGTAGTTGGATGGGAGACCGTCCTCCGCGTCCAGATTATGTAGCGACCCGTGGTTCGGATCTCACGTAAAGCTATAGGTCCGCCCCGTCATATGACCTTAGATATTGCGGAGGAGGTTAAACAACCCCAATCATTATTTACCGTACCGTCGCGTCTCTCAGCGTCACTTTGATAAAGAGGAAACCCAAGTACAATCGCGATAAAGTATTTTACTTTATATTTACTTGCGCACACTGCTAGGTGTGCTGTAGGTTTGACCAACCCCACATCTAACACCAATGTTCAAAATTGGTCGAGTGGTTAAAGAAGTGCAGAGGGTGATATTTTTTATATTTCTAACTTTTTCAGAAAGTTTGATATTTTCACATTAGTTGGTTACTCTCAGGTTAGCTCGGGGTTAGCTCTCAGGTTAGTTCGAAGTTGATACAGAAAATGTTGATGCACTTTTTATGTTTATTACAATGAGATTAAAATGAATATACCAAAATACAATTTGTTTACAATTAAGAAGTAACCAGAAATAACCAATCCAAAATGCCACATTATTACCTGCTTTGTCCCAAGAGCAAGTTCCAAAGAAACAGCAAACCAAAGGACTCTCCCGTCCTTGTGATCACTGTGACACCCCTCCTAGAACCTGGAGCCAAGAGTTTCAACTGCCTGCCCTGACCTCATGCTCGAGACTTCGGTCCTGCTTCTTTTATATTTAATCATTTAGGGGTATAATGGGTGAGTAATGGGGCAGGGGATACTGCAAAGGAAATGATGAATCGAAGCATGATGGCTCTGACTTAGTTAGTCATTTTACATTATAACATACCTTGGTAACCTTGGATTTGTTTCCGCCCGAATTGTTCATTCTGACGAAGGTCAAGCTTGTCACTCAACCTTAAGCCTACAGTTTAACGTGGAATCCCAACCACGCCCCACCACGGGCGGTCAGAAATTACAAAGTCCTCACCCGGACTCGATCTCACGACCTCCCGATCAGCAGCAGCCTAGCGTCTTAACCCAGGGTACCCAATTTTTTACCAACCCATTTTTTTATTGTGTGGAAAGATGAACAGCTGGGTTTTGCTGTGCGCTACATGCCGTCACTGGGTTTTGACCTCGGGGCCGATGGATTCGTAATCAGCAATGCTAACCACTACACCACCGAGGCGCATATATATATATATATATATATATATATATATTAGTGATGGATCGAGTGGTCGGTTTTTCACAACCGCGGTTGCGGTTGTGTTTGCGGTTGTCGAATTTTTTCCAACCGCGGTTGCGGTTGCGGTTATCATATACTAGGAAAAATGCGTAATTATTAACTGGATTTAGCTGTGGAGATTGACATTTGCTTGATGCAGACTCTCTATTTACAGAAGCAAGATGAATGAAGAAAGCAAATTGGCACCCAGGAAAAGGTGCCCAGAAGAAAGATGAAAACAATGCCCAGAGAGAATATGGGCTTTAAACACCCTCCATGTTGGAAGAAGTCTCATCAGTCCTTAATGTGTTCCGTTTTTTCTTTTGGCAGATAAATAATGTCCCTAGAGTGAGCTAGCCCTTGAGGTTGAAATATTATAAAAGTAATCTAATATAAAAGCATAATTATAAGAAGAATAACACATAGTGAGAGATTAAAGAAAGTGAATGATAAAACTCGCATTGGACACGTAATGAAGTGATAGAATAGAAGTGATTTGGAATAACACAAAAGGAAAAGGGAAAACCATTGTATAAAGGATCACCGGGGTACCCCTACGGTGAAGACCAACAAAGAGAAGAAAGAAGTTGAAGAAGAAAGAGAACATCAGCATCCGACGCCTATTCAAGAGAAGGTAATTAAATCAGGACTTTTCCTTTATCTATTTCTAATCGATCCAACATCTGGTAGCAGAGCGTGGTTATCTAAAGGAATTTCCCTTGTTCAAAGTTCAAGCAACTTTCTGTCGAGATGGCCGACAAGGATGGAGAGAGAAGAGGAAGGCGTGTGGAAGTGCCGAAACTAGAGAACAAATATGAAGAATGGAAGTGGGAGATGACTTTGTGGAAGAAGGTATGTAACGTACCAGAGACAGACCAAGGAGCACATGTAGTTCTATCCCTCAAGGGCAAAGCTAAGGATGTTGTAAGGGGAATGACGCTCCCTGAGATACAGAGCGCGAATGGAGTGGACAATATAATAAAGAAACTAGACAAAGTGTTTCTAGCGGATATGGGGGTCAGGAAATTTAAGAAATATGTGGATATACACAATTTAATGAGAAGCGATAATGTAGAAGTTAATGACTTTTTGGTGGACTTCGAGAACTTGTACCGTGAATTTGAAGATCTGTGTGGACTCAAGGATGACTCCATGAAAGCCTTTGCTCTCCTAAGATCTTGTAATCTAAAGGAGGAAGATGTGCAAGGCATTCTTACTGCAGTGGATGATGTGAAGTATGACGAAATTATGAAAATTATTAGACGCAGATTCTGCCTGGAGAAAGGAGCGATCATGAAGGAATTTACCCATATTGATAGAGAAAAAGATGTTCTAATGGGAACAACATGAAAAGCAGGATAGAACCTGGAGAGCTGAACGAGGGAGAGGTCGTGGACAACAGGGATCCTATTACAAGGGAAGAGGCAAAGGAGGATGTGCGATATGTAAAACTGATACTCACCTCACCCGTGATTGTTGGAATGCTTATTGGAATAAAGGAGTAGAGAAGACCAAAGAGAGAAGAGAGAAGAGTGGAGATAAGGAATACATAGGATTCACCGAGCACATATTAATGAGCCGAGAAAGTAATATTGTGGACGTAACACAGGGCATGGCAATATTAGATACGGGCTGTACAAGCACTGTATGTGGACAGCGATGGCTGGCAGACTTTGTAAAAAGAGGGGGAAAAGTGCTGGAGGAGACATTCAAAGAAGTCACATATAGATTCGGTGATGGAAATGTGATAAACTCCGAGAAGAAAATAATTGTCGAGATGAGAATAGGGAGGAATAAATATAAGATGGAAGTCAACGTGGTGAAGAGTGATGTCCCAATGCTGATGAGCATCGAATCACTAAGAAGGTTGGGAGCCAAAATAGACTGTAGAGCCTCGATTATTGAAGTGGGAGAAGAAGGAATCAATTATACCGTACAAGTGGGGGTCATTTATGCCTTCCAGTGTCAGATTGACAATTAAAGGAGGAGGTATTTGCAGCGAAGACTAATGATGACAATACGATGCTGACACCAAAGGATTTGACAAAAATACATAAACAGTTTGGACACCCCTCTAATGAAAAACTATTTAAATTGATAAAAAGTGCGAATAAAGATCAGGAGAATACACAAGAAATGATTACAAACATAAGTGATAAGTGTGAAAATTGCAAGAGTTATAGAAGAGCGGAACCTAAGCCTATTGTTGCATTGCCATGGTCCAATGAGTTCAATGAAATGATAACTATGGATCTGAAGAAGTGGAGGAATGGCTATCTATTAGTGATGGTGGACACTCTGACTAGATATTGTCGTGTGTCATATGTGGTCACAAGAGAGCAGAAACCATTGTGAGACAAATCATCATAAATTGGATAAGTCTTTTCGGAGCACCTCGAAAAATAATGACTGATAATGGAGGTGAGTTCAACAATGAGATCATGAGAGAGTTCTGCGAACGCTACAATATTGAGCCTATGTATACTGCAGCAGAAAGCCCTTGGAGTAACGGGATGGTTGAGAGATTAAACGCTATAATAGCAGAACACCTCAACAGGGTTCTGATGGACGATGATGGTAGTGATTTAGAAATAGCCATAGCCTGGGTAGTAACTGCACAAAACTGCCTACACAATAATAAAGGTTTTAGCCCCAACCAATTGGTATTTGGGAAGAATCCTGTCCTGCCAAACTTACTTAATAATACACCCCCAGCAATGTTTTATGACAAGAGTGAGAGCCAAATCGTAGAAGAAAATCTACACTTGATGAGGGAAGCTAGAAAGCAATTCATGAAGAACGAGGCTAACGAGAAGATCATGAGAGCACTCCACCACCAAATACGTCCGAGTAAAGTGAACGAGATGTCCATCAACGACAAAGTTTACTTTAAAAGAGATGGAGAAGAAAAATGGAGAGGACCTGGGGAAATAGAGGGTATACAGGGCGGTAAAATAGTTTTTGTAAGATATGGTGGTTATCGTTACCGAGTACACACGTGCCGGTTGCAAAAAGCGGTTAAACAAGCAGAAGGGGAAGAACAAGAGATGAAAACAAAGAGAAGGGGAGCGGATACACAGGAAAAGCAGGAGGAAAAAGAAGAGAATGAAGTTACTTTTGGGGTGCCGCCTATTCGACAGGGAAGAGAAGAGGAGGAGAATACGGAAGAAGAAGAAGATGCGAGTGAAGAAGAGAGCATGGAAGAAGAAGCTGCGAGTGAAGAAGAAGAAGAAGAAGAACCAGAACAAGAGGAACAAGTAGAGCAAAGAGCTGCGAGATATAAAGCACCCATCATTGGAAGAAACTTTGAAGCCCTGACTCCGGAAGAAGGGAGATTGATTAAAGGGAGAATTGTGAGTAGAGCCGGTAAAGTTGGTAAGGATGGAAAAGGGAAATACAGAGATTGGTTCAACGTCAAAATTAATGGAGAGGAGGGGTATAGAAGTATGGATTTTGGTGCCCTACCACGATGGAGAATGTTGCCACCGGTGGAAGAGACTTTATTGACATGGGAAGGTACAGAAATAGAAGGAGCCAAGGAATGTGAAATGAAGCACTGGAGAGAAAGAGATGTTTATGATGAAGTAGAAGATAAAGGTCAGAAAACTGTATCAGTCAGATGGGTGATTACAGAGAAGGAGAAGGATGGTAAGTCCTACGTAAAGGCGAGATTGGTCGCAAGAGGCTTTGAGGAGGAGGAAAATATTCACACGGAATCACCCACATGTTCCAAGGAGGCTTTGAGGTTGGTGATTATGATTATTGAACATATGAAATGGAGATGTAGGAGTATGGATATTACTGCCGCCTATCTGCAAGGGAAACCAATGGAAAGAACGGTTTACCTTCAGCCACCACGGGAGTACAACAATGGCCATATTTGGAAGCTTAAGAAGACAGTATACGGACTTAAGGATGCCGCTAGAGAATGGTTTCTTTCTGTTAAGGAGACATTATTGAAAATAGGAGCCAAACAATGTCATGGAGACTCGGCGGTGTTCTACCGGAAGAAGAATGGAAAACTTGAAGGAGTAATATGCCTACACGTGGATGACTTCTTATGGGGAGGAAATGAAAACTTTGAGAAAGAGGTAATTGATCCTCTGCGGAAAAATTTCAGTTTTGGAAAAGAAGAAGAAGATATGTTCAAATTTTTGGGCATGAGAATATACCGTGATGACAGAGGACGTATGACTATGGAGCAAGACGAGTACATAGCATCTGTACAAAAAATGGACATTACCAACAAGAAGGAAAATGTTGCGCTCAATGTTGAGGAAAGAAGGATGTATAGGAGTATTGTGGGCCAATTAAACTGGATAGCCAGACAATCAAGACCGGATGTTGCCTACGAAGTGAGTGAGAGAAGCTCCTATGGAAAAAATCCCATGACCGAGGACATAAGGAAGATAAATAAGGTAGTGGATAAAACAAAATCCCGAGAGGTACAAATCATATTTCCAAGGGTGGAAAAGATAACGACAAGTGAACTCGTTTGTTATTCAGATGCCTCTCTGGGTAATCTCAGAGATGGAGGATCGCAGGGAGGTTTTCTCATTTTCTGGAAGAATGAAGAGGGAGAGGTCTGTACGATTGCCTGGCGCTCCAGACGCTTACGAAGGGTAGCATGGTCCACTCTCACTGCAGAAACCCTAGCCTTAACTGAGGCTGTGGACATGGCCATTTTTATTAAAGATCTCATAAACGAATTGACTGGGGAAGATATTCCTATTCGATGTCACGTAGACAACAAATCACTGGAGAAGACATTGAAGAGTCTGAAACCAGTTGAAGAAAAAGGGCTCCGGACATATATTGGTAGTCTGAGAGAGAGATTAGAAAGAGGAGAAGTAAGTCAAGTAAAATGGATCGAAACGAGCCAACAACTTGCAAATTGTCTCACGAAGAAAGGAGTTAGCAGTAATGCCCTAGTGAGGGTAATAGAAGAAGGAAGACACCATGAACAATAGAAGAAAAAGAACGAAACCAAAAGAAAAAACGGAAAAGAAAATGGTATTAGTGTGGAGATTGACATTTGCTTGATGCAGACTCTCTATTTACAGAAGCAAGATGAATGAAGAAAGCAAATTGGCACCCAGGAAAAGGTGCCCAGAAGAAAGATGAAAACAATGCCCAGAGAGAATATGGGCTTTAAACACCCTCCATGTTGAAGAAGTCTCATCAGTCCTTAATGTGTTCCGTTTTTTCTTTTGCAGATAAATAATGTCCCTAGAGTGAGCTAGCCCTTGAGGTTGAAATATTATAAAAGCAATCTAATATAAAAGCATAATTATAAGAAGAATAACACATAGTGAGAGATTAAAAAAGTGAATGATAAAACTCGCATTGGACACGTAATGAAGTGATAGAATAGAAGTGATTTGGAATAACACAAAAGGAAAAGGGAAAACCATTGTATAAAGGATCACCGGGGTACCCCTACGGTGAAGACCAACAAAGAGAAGAAAGAAGTTGAAGAAGAAAGAGAACATCAGCATCCGACGCCTATTCAAGAGAAGGTAATTAAATCAGGACTTTTCCTTTATCTATTTCTAATCGATCCAACATTAGCCACTATAGTGCGATTTAGCCACACTTGGTACATAATATATACTAAATAGTATTTATTTAGTAAATACCTTATGTTGAACACAAGTTTTGCAATACACCGCTACCGCTATTTGTGTGTTGCAAAACTTGTGTTCAACATAAGGTATTTACTAAATAAATACTATTTAAATGAAGTATATTCTAAACTTATATAGCTATTATGAAAGAATATGTCAAATTAATTAAAACCATATTTTGCACTAAGTGTGTTACCAGGATGAGGGACGAGGACCCATCGCACTGTTCATCCCACCTACCACTTTCCCCAGCCTCCACCCATTGGAAAGTTATGGATTATTATTCATTTGAAAAACTGATGTCAAACTTAATGACAGGCAGTGTGAATTTCAAGAATAATATTTTTGCTGCATTTTCACCTTTCAAGCGGCAACGCCTCTCATCGTACAACGTTCCCGCTCCACGCATAAGGAGACCCATCATTTTCTTTTTAAAAAAAGAAATATTTCTAATTAACCTAAAATTAAAATTAACTAAGCTTTTACAACCGCAACCGCACTTATGGAACGGCGGTTGCGGTTACGGTTGCGGTTGTGAATTTTTGTGCGGTTGTAGTGCGGTTGCGGTTGCGGTTATTCGATCCATCACTAATATATATATATATATATATATGAAAACTGGATTGTCAGAAGAAAAAAATGACTTATATCACATTAGTAATAATAAAAGAATAAAAATAAATAAAAGTAAAAATAATTAAATAAATAATAAAATTAATAAAAAAAATTAAAAATAAAAATACAAATAATGAAAAATAGGAATGTCGAAGTTAAGTGGAGCTACAAACAAACATTTTTATACCATGAAGCTAATAAAGTGACTGATTAATGAATGAATGAATGAATGAATGACTGATGAATGATGAATCTCTTGGACAATTGGATTGTCTGAGTTTTTAATTATTTGCATTAAACTGTATCAAACGCGTCTTGTCACCTGGAGCATCGATGCATTGTGGTTAGCGAACATTTGCGAAGCTGACCATCTTTATGGTAACTGATACAGCAGTCTAAAAGATCCGTTAGAAAGCAAGTTTAAAGTTTTGCCATTTTCTTTTTTTTTTTTACCCAAAGCTGCTGCCCACAAATATCATTGAAGTCTTTCGAATCTGAAGTTCCTCATAACCACGTCCGCTTTAGCACAGAAACTTCGTCAGTGAAGGAGCTGGTGATAATTTGACCCAAATTCTTAAGTTCTTGTACTTCCTCTACTGGTTCAACTTTCAGAAATGACAAAGTCCTCGCCCGGACTCGATCTCATAACCTCTCGATTAGCAGTTACAATTATTCACCCTGATAAGAGGTTTTGATGTTCGTCAGCTCAAAGCGCGGGAGTAGGGTTCATCTTTCTCCGTCGAGGGTTTTCAAATTACGGATGTGGCGGTCAGCTTTCTCGAGCGCCAGACAAGGAATTTGCGTGTGAAGTAAAATTGTGAGTTTATTTACGTTGAGTGCATCTATACACGCGAGTTTTATATACATAACATTAGAATAAAACAAGACAGAGAATGATGAAGTCGTCGCATATTTTCCTATTCCCATATCAACCAAGTTGATATAGCTTTATTTAATTTAATAATAATAAACTTTTGATACACTCTGTATATTAAGAAGGAAATGGATGAATAGCTAATAATTATAGCTAAATGGTTTATGTAGGTCTCTTAAAAAATGAAAGGAAGACAGGGTGAAATACTTTGAGGAATAAATTCACCTTAAAATTAATACTTTCTTTTTTAAATCAAAGCATTTTATACAACTTTACTGATTGCTCACTAGAGAGAGAGAGAGAGAGAGAGAGAGAGAGAGAGCGCGTTAGAAAACCATCAAGAAGACCCCTTTTGCTTAAATAAACATCTTTTGCGTCTTACAGCCTATACCTTTCACATATACTCAGTGTCTGTAACCTTTTTGCATAGGCTCAACTCACTTGGCCTACAGTGTTTACAGCGTCATGTCAGGCTAGTCGTTATATAACCTATAAATTCAGACAAACTCTCAGCCTAACCGCATAGGCTATCTAAAGCGTTCTGCCAATCCGCTAATCAGACTCACGCATTTTATGTCGTTAATGTAATACGGCAACTAGTCTTATTCCTGTTTATTAAGTACTGTATTTTTGTCATCGAAATTATTATTGATCTTAACACAATTACATTGTGAACTTTGTATCCTGCATAAAATCACTCCTTTAACGTCCTTAATCGTAATGTTGCACATTTCAATATACAGTCAACTAATTGTAAATAATTAGCCTTTTATTTTGTTAATAAAACAAAAATCTACGAGCCCTTTTCACCTTCTTCATTAACCACATTATTTATTTGGTCCAAACGCCACATTGATCACCTATTAAATATACTTAATTAACTTCATTACTGTATTATAGCGGGCCTACTCTTAATAGGCTCATTATATATATATATATATATATATATATATGGGTAAAGTCAAGGGGAGATGAACATTTATGTCACTCCGTTACCATCCACAGCAATAATTACAAAAATGTGTTTTCATTTTGGTAATGAGCGTAAAAAAGAACGTAAGAATCACCAACAGGCGCTACTATAGTATGCGGGTCTACCTACGATTGGTTAGGTTTAGTCATGATATTTTCGTCAAAACTAACGAAAATATCATGACTAAACCTAACCAATCGTCAAGGGCGATTGACATTGGGATGTAAACAAGCAATTGGTAAACAAGATAAGTTATAATTAAAAGGTAGACCGCCGAATCGTAGGTAGACCGCATACTATGATAGTACCCACCAACATTTATCGAAAGAACAACTTTGTTGAACAGTGTAATTATTGCTGTTAATGGTAATGGAGTAACATAAATGGTATTTGTCATTTACCATTACTTATTCGGACTATAGTGGATTTAATTTTCCCAGATGAGTTCCTTGTTCCATGCACGGTCTGTGTTTAACATATAAGTTTCTCAGGGGACCATTCTGAGTTTGTGTATATATATATATATATAATATATATATATATATTAACGTAAAGAACGACGCTTGTATAGGAGATATTCCGCGCAAGACGAGAGAGAGAGAACGAAACAAATGAAAAAATGAGGTAACCACCCGGGAATCGAACCCGGTTACCTCATTTTTTCATTTGTTTCGTTCTCTCTCTCTCGTCTTGCGCGGAATATCTCCTATACAAGCGTCGTTCTTTACGTTAATTATACTGCGTGTTTGCAGTTATATATATATATATATATATATATATATATATGTGTATAGAAACGACGTAAGTATAGAGGAGCGTTCTGCACACGCGGAAGAGAAATAACGAACAAATGAAAAATGAGGTGAACCGCCCGGGAATCGAACCCAGGGCCTTCCGATTACCGGTCGGATGCGCTACCATTACACCACGGACCTCGATCAGTCATAAGTCGAAATTCGCTCCTCTATACTTACGTCGTTTCTATACATTAATATACTGCGTGGTCATTGCAGTTAAATGTACATATTCATGATTTGCGAGGGTGCCCTCTCAGGGCATTGGTTTCTGCCCTATGTAGGAGAATTTCGACTTATGACTGATCGAGGTCCGTGGTGTAATGGTAGCGCATCTGACCGGTAATCGGAAGGCCCTGGGTTCGATTCCCGGGCGGTTCACCTCATTTTTCATTTGTTCGTTATTTCTCTTCCGCGTGTGCAGAACGCTCCTCTATACTTACGTCGTTTCTATACATTAATATACTGCGTGGTCATTGCAGTTAAATGTGTGTATATATATATATACACATTTTTTGGGACGCCCTGTATATATATATATATATATATATTATATATATATATATATATATATACAGGGCGTCCCAAAAAAATGTATACACACTTTAAATACTTATAAAGGCAGTGTTTATTAAAATACATTTCATTTTCAAAATGTAATAGAATCTACAGACATTATTTAATTGTTTTGTCAACGCCTGTTTTCAAACTGACGTCCGTTCTGGTCCAGGCACTGCTGATAACGCGAAGCAATGGAATCGCAAACATCACGAAACATTTCGTTTGGTATTTGTGTGCATTCTCGTTCAATGGCTGCTCTCAATTCAGCGACTGTTGCAGGTTTTATAGCGTAGACTTTGTCTTTTAAGTATCCCCATAAAAAAAGTCTAGTGGTGTGAGGTCTGGTAAACGCGGAGGGTATTCTACGAAACCCCTTCGTCCAATCCACATCCACATCGTGCCAAGTACCACTCGCAATACTCCACTCTTCGGTCCGGATCATCATCTTCATTAATAGCATGGACTAATCTTGGAATGTAACTTTTCCATTGACAGCGCTTCAAAATGCGTTGGACAGACGATTCTGAAATTCCTACCTCACGACTCGCTTGCCGCACAGATTTTCTTGGACTTTGGTGATACGTTTCCAGTACTCTTTCTTGCTTTGTGGGGCTTGTCGATGTCCGTGGTCTTCCGGAACGCTTCTTTTGGACATTCTGAACAGTTCCATCGGCTTCAAACTTATCTCTAATTCGAGTGATGGTAAGTCGCGTTGGTGGATCTGTTTGAAACTCCCTCCTAAACTGTCTTTGCACTTCAACTGCGTTTTCACACTTCCAGTAGCATTTTAGAATGAATTTCCTTTGTTCAAAGCTTAGTCTGACTACCATTATTAATTCTAATGGGTTTAACTTGGAAAGAAAGAAACATCAATTGAGCTATCAGCTGTTAAAGTGTGTATACATTTTTTTGGGACGCCCTGTATATATATATATATATATATATATATATATATATATATATATATATATATATATATATATATATGTTAACCCCTCCGTCTATGGCCCTGGGTTGGTTCGAAGTCGACGGGGGTTCTGGTTAGGAGGCTGCAACGGATATTTCTTCTATGGTGCTTGGGTTGTCTCTTTCTCTCGCTATAATACTCTGATACTTTCTCTTGATACTAAAATTATCGACTTTTCTTTTATAACTTATCGATTTAACTGACTAAGTTCTTCTGAAGAGAGCACGGCTCGAAGGGGAAAATAAAAAGTTTCTCTTACATTTATTTTACTTCTCAAAATGTACAGGTAGTGCTCTGAATTTACAGGGGTAGAGGTTCGACCTCTTTCGACCATGGCTCAGGCCGGAATCTAAAAAGTTAAGGAGGCAAGGGGCCTCTGCCCCCTCCTCGCAGCGAAGCTGCTAACAAGGGAGTCGTAATGAAGTGCTATCTTGAAGTACCGCAATGAAGTGCCTTAATTTTACAAATACATGTATAATATAAACCTAAATGTTTGGGGGAGAAGACAGTTGAAGGTTAAATTTCCCCCTTTTAAACACATGATCAGATGTTTGAAAGATTCCAAATAAAAAATTTAAAAAAATGTAGTAATGCCAAGTTAAGAATATTAATTAATGTTTAATATAAATTTACTAAAAATTGTGATGATTACGATAAAGCATGTTTGTTAGTTTTAAATTGTTTAAAATGGGTACAGTTGGCAGTACTGAAGGGAGCCCAAAGGAGCGGACTGTATACCCATAATACTCAGTCTTGAGGCAACGCGTTACGCGATAGGTTGACTAAATGTAACGTAAAATTAATTTAGTGAGTGTCCCTCTCCGACCTAAATTATTATATAGAAATTTCATACTCGCATACCCCTAATTAACTAAGCCATTTTCGAAATTAATAAAACGTAATAAGTGTTAATAAAGAGTACCAATATACATCCCCCTTCCCCCTTCGTTTTGTAACGGTTTCAGTCTAGGCGCGCTACCATGATATATATACGATACGGCAAAAAGAGTGTAGAGAAACAAAGTGATAAATGAAAGAAAGAGCCGATCGAGAATAAATAGAGAAATAATAAAGTAGAAAGAAGAGTAAATAATGAAGATAATAAATAATAAAACCTATTCACTACATCTGGTGGCTAGCGGTGGTCTTACATCATATTTTGTGAGGCTTACCCACGTGAATTAGTATTTCGATTAAAATTCTTAAAACCCGGTATAATAACCAATAGCGTTAATGAATATTTTATTTCGATTATTAAAATATCTAAATGCAAAGTTTACCCCGTTTACAGGCAAATTTCGATTTTCATGCCTTAAAATTTCATTGTAAATAAAATACAAGATGGCGCGTCGCCTTCGACATCCTTATAACGTCCCTGACAAACTTCGCGCCTAAGAATTTAATTTGTTTCGTCCAGTTCCGTTGCTTTTCGTTTGTCCGACTCAATATTGTGAGTCGAGTCATTATTACGTTAAATTTCGTTCATTTTGGTCGGAGAGGATATAGTTTGAACATTATCGTGCTGCCTGGAGACTCAATTTTTTTTTTTTCATCTCTTCTACTGTATGCCTTTCAGCTTACCTTTTTACTTTTTGTTTAAAACTTTTGGAATTAGTGAAAATTGTAATAATCATAATAATAAGAATAACGATTTGTACGTAAGTGAATTGTTAGTTTAAATACAGTATGATACACATTTCATATGGTCCTTTCAAAATGTTTTAGCGAAAATTTTAGAGAAATTTTCTGGGTTTCATTAGCAGATTTTTGATTATATTTCGATTGCCTGTATATAATAATAGGATTATTTTGTTGATATAGATTTACGGGCTTTTTGCTTCGCTCGCTTCGCGCTATATAGGTTAAGTTACAGTTAATTGACAGTCGAAAGGTAATCTTAAACATATTAAATTTGTCAGATTATAAGTCGCCGAAAAGGATTGTGTTAAATTTCAAAATAAGCAGAATTCGTTTAACTGAAATAGAGAAATTGTGTTGTAAAATTTTTTATAATTTTTTTTGGATTTTTATATACTCATTAATTATATACTTACTTATTAACTAATACGTATTTATTAGTTATATATATAATTACATATATTTATATACCCATAAACTTTGGTAGGTAAGCTGATTATTTTTTTTCTCCTCTCTCTTCCTTTCGGTCATTTCACGACAATTCCGACATATTTGGTAAAATGGCTATTGTATCGTACTTAAGAAGAATTTCTTGTAGGCCTATCGTAAAATATTGTTCGGAGATTAACCGTTATTACGGTATGTCTATTGAGTAGTAAATTTTAGTTATTTAACAAAATTTTAATTGGTTTAACATAAATAAGCATAGGATTTTTCTTTAATAAGCACAAATGTTATGCATAAAATTCTAAATTGTTCTTTCCGCGCATAACATTGAATTTATTAAATATAGGCCTAAAAGTGCAGCAGTAAATTTTATTTTTATTTTGACGGCCAATGTGAGTTACGGTACACATTTTACTAAATCTGGAAATTATAATTTTTTTGAATTACAGAAATTTGTGTAGAAAATTTTCTTTACGTTTTATGAATTCATTCAATAATCAATTTTATTTGTACAGGTAGGCCGATTTTTATTTTTCTTTCCAGTTCAATGACAATGGTAAAATTTTTAGTTCAAATTTAGATTGTATTCTAAAAAGGATGTTTTAATTTGATATTTTAATTTGGAATTAGAAATGAAAAATGTCCTTTTTTTTAGTTCGAGCGTTTGCATGGAAAATATTACGAAATTATGTTAGGATATAATGCAGTTTCATTCGGTTAGGGATATTTGTATAGAGGTTCGCTTACAAACAAAGCGACCGCTCTTAATTGTGTAATGTGTTTGTTTTGTTTACAGTGGGTGCGTGTATTTTTTTAGTACATATGATCTATTCTTATTTAGTATAACTATGCAAATTTGTAGTTTCACTTGGAAACGATAAATTACTGAGATTTTTGTGATTTGCAAACCATACTGGGGTTTCTGTTGAAGGAGAGAGTTGTATCTCAGATGTAATTTGCGAATTGCGAGTTCAATTCATATGAAATTTGACGTTTCAAGTTGGAATTACTGTATTAAAATAATTTTTGGTAGTAATATTTAAATTTTTTTACTTTTTAATAACTGTTTAGAAAATTATTATTGTTTAAACCTTCAGTCGGAGTTAACTAATGCATTTGAAACATTGACTCAAGTGTACACTCGGAAATGGAGCCTTATAGATAGCCAGTAACGTTTTTGTGGCGTCTGTGTGCTCCTCCTCAAAGCAAGAGGGTTCATGATTGTCAGAGAATGGATGACATGAAGTTTCTGGGGTTCATTTTTGTCTTTTGTATTTAGAGGTATTGAGGTGATTTCTGACGATAGTTTGAACAATAATAATTCTTAAATTATACTAACAGTTACTATGTATGGGCGCTTTTATATTTATACTGTACAATTTTGTTTAGCGTTTTATGACTTTTTTTATCTTCTCTCTGCTGTAACTGCCATAAGTGACCTTATTGGTAGCTAGATTTGATTAAATTTTTGCGAAATTTTTAATATATTTTTTCCGTGAATTTGGCCAGAGCAAATGTGTAGTTATTGTTTCGAAGTGAACTGTCGAGAAAATTCGATAAATTAAAAATGAAATGATAAGCAGTACAGAAACGTTTCGAATAAACTTTTTTTTCAAAATTGCAAAGGCTCAGTTTGGGTCAACCAAGTTGAATCCGAGTTCCATCAAGTGAGTTTAGTCGACCGGATAGGTGATCGATCACCAATGAGAGAGAGAGAAGAGAAACCAGAATGCGCATGGACTTGGCGCAGGATGGTTTCGGAAGAGAAGAGAGAGAGAGGAACCGAATGCGCATGGACTTGGCGCAGGACAGTTTCGGAAGAGAAGAGAAATTTACGTGTGCAGGGTCTTGGCACACGAAAGTTTCGATCGAAGATGGTCTACTGGTATTTTTCGGGCAGTAGCTGGTCACGTTGCTCGAATGCTTCGCTAAATATGTGTCACAGCGCGCGGTAGACAAGCCACGAGAGCTTGAACGGGTGCCTACGACTGTACTGTCCATACAGACATACAGTAGGTTCGTTGGGAAACGGCCTACGGCGGAGTCATCGTTTGATTGTTGCCAGTAGAAGAGTCTTTCAGCTGGACGTAGGAAGAGCAGCGTTCACCGACAAAAGTGGAGATGAGACAAGGCGAGTTTCTTCATCGACTTCTAGAATTGCAAATTCCGTCCAATTCCAGCGCGTGGTCCCGCTTTCAGATATCTCCCCCCCTGATCCTTTTAGAATTGGACGTCTCTTGTTTTTTTTTTCGCCATTGGAGAGAGAGCGGAACCATTATAGCGTGCTGCCCTGTTGCATGTTGATTGATGCAATCCCTTGCATTCTAGCGAAGTGAGCAGGAGAGCTGCGATTGAAAATTGAAATCCGTTGTCAGCGTGCGGAGTGTCATCTAAACAACGTCCAGCAAATAAATGTACTGATTATTATCAATGAAATTATAAGTGAAAAGGGTGCGATTATTGCCCATATTGTTGTGTTTTTCGTGAAGTAGTATGTGCGCTCTTGGTCAGTATTTTATGTAAACTTTTTCTTATTTTTTTCTATGTTGCCCTGATAGTAACTGTATAACTATACAAATAATTGTTTCGAATGTAAAGCGATCGTTGATGAGAAATCGCGGGAATAGATTGTGAACTTGAGATTTGTGTAGCCACTGTAAGAAAATTTTCGTTATTTTTTTTGGCATGTATAGATTAGTTACAGGTTGTAATTTAATTATTAGAGTGAAATGTTATTTTATGCAAATGTGAAAATTATAAAGTTTTCGGTTTTTATAATATGATACAATATATGTATGGGAATTGTCATTCTATTATTTCTTGTCTATTTCTAAACTTTGAATTGTTAAAAAAAAAAAAAAAAAAAAATTGCAAAATATGTAAGTTTGTTGAATAAATTTATTGAAATTTGTTAAACGATATTAATAAGTTTTCTAATGAAAAACTTATTTTCAAGGGGGTGATGCGAGTGTAGTAATGCTTAGTTAAGAATATTAATTAATGTTTAATATAAATTTACTAAAAATTGTGATGATTACGATAAAGCATGTTTGTTAGTTTTAAATTGTTTAAAATGGGTACAGTTGGCAGTCTGAAGGGAGCCCAAGGAGCGGACTATACCCATAATACTCAGTCTTGAGGCAACGCGTTACGCGATAGGTTGACTAAATGTAACGTAAAATTAATTTAGTGAGTGTCCCTCTCCGACCTAAATTATTATATAAAATTTCATACTCGCATACCCCTAATTAACTAAACCATTTTCGAAATTAATAAAACGTAATAAGTGTTAATAAAGAGTATCAATATACATCCCCCTTCCCCCTTCGTTTTGTAACGGTTTCAGTCAGGCGCGCTACCATGATATATACGATACGGAAAAAGAGTGTAGAGAAACAAAGTGATAAATGAAAGAAAGAGCCGATCGAGAATAAATAGAGAAATAATAAAGTAGAAAGAAGAGTAAATAATGAAGATAATAAATAATAAAACCTATTCACTACAAAAATAAAAATAAAAACTAATCGTATATTTTTGCCGAATCTTCATTTCTGAAGGCGATATCATTTCGTAATAGTACACATAAGTACAAATTAAGTACACGACTGAGTACGTATTAATTTTGGTTCATTACAATTACGATTACAATTATGGATTACTTCACATTCGCTTATGATTGTCCATTACAGTTCTATTAAAGTACATTCTTACATTATAAATTAAATCATTACATTTAATTACAGTTTCAATGAAGTACATTACAAGTTATTATTAATTACAGTTTCATTGGAGTACATTACTTCGTTTACCATTCTTAGTGTTTTTATATATTTATATATGGTTATAATATATGGTTATACTATATGGTTATACTATATGGTTATACTAGATGGTTATACTATATGGTTATACTAGATGGTTATACTATATGGTTATACTAGATAGTTATACTAGATGGTTACACTAGATGGTTATACTATATGGTTATACTAGATGGTTATACTAGATGGTTATTATATTTGGTTATTAGTACAAACACAAGTACATGAGACATGACACACATGATTAACACATAACGCATGATATAGATTTATATACATAATATGTTATAATATGTTATAACATGTTATAAATTTGAAATCAGAGCGAAAGGAGATATTTTATCTTGAGGCGTTCGAATCTGTCGTAGTGAGCGGAATTCGATCTTACTAAGCATTTATGAATATCTTGAGGGGTGAACGCACTTGAAAAAATAAAAAAAATTAAATTAAAAATAATACGAGAACGAATTTTTGCGTTTTCGAATGAAGGCATGAAGTTTGGCGTTTCATAGCAAAAATGAATATTTAATAAAATTGACATACGATAATGGTCAAGATAAGATATGGACGTATGGGGCCGGGGGATATGGTCGAATAATAGTTATATTTACACTACATAACATATAAATAATGACTTCTATAGAGTGTACAGTTTTATTATGATGATAAAGAATTTTCATACATTGCATACTAGAGTATAATGAAGGGAAATTAATGACGGGAAAATGTGACTTATGGATGAATATGGTTGAATAATAATATTTATACTACATAACACCACAACATTATTACTAAAGAATTTACCATACATTGAATACGGAATGTCCATATACTAAGCGCGTGATTTAGTGTACAAGGTATGGGAAACGTAAAGAGAATTAAGTTATTTTATGACGTCACAGTGTATAGGTCATTATTAGAAAAGATGAATTAGAGAAATACGGTAATGAATAAAGAAGTACAAATCGAAATTCTATCCAAAACTCGCTTAGGCGATTTTTGGTTTCTTATGTAAAAATGAACATTCAACACATAAAACTATAAGAACATAAGTACTGCATGAAGACAATGAATCCATATAATGATGGTGTAGGAATTGTTCATTGTCACTTTTTACAGTGTTTCCCCCCCTAAAATGGTATTAATACAATAATAATACAATTAATACAATACAATTGAGAAATAACATCTAACGAATTCAAATTAGATGATGACGAATTTTTTCTTTACATTACAAATTTTTATACAGAACAAGTGAGTTATTATATAATATAAAAGAATTCAAAGATTAATACTTTAATTTTAGACAAACAATTAAGCTAGACAAAGAATGATATTGTTAAATTTTTACAAAATTTTTATTTTTCTGTGGGAAAAATTACATACATAATGAATAGTAGATAAAAGGGAAAAATATAAATTTTAAAGTTCATGGATTTTCAAGGTTACCATGATAGTACAATTCATGAACTAATTTTGTGACTATTGTAGGTAAAAATAGAATTACGTAATCGATGATGTATAGACCTGTGGTCAAGTGTGTATTTGGGTGTATTAGGTGCAAAGTGTGTATCTTACAATTTCGAGGGACAGATTAGTTGAGAGGATTGTTCAATTAACTGAATAAATGCATGAGCAAGATATATTAGAAAGCAAAAATGATTAAGACTAAATAGCATAGTTTGCACTTACACGTAATGAAATAGTTTTATTGTGATATCCAATGATTTTAGCATAAGGTTGGTATATATAGTATATATAGTGTGCATACATGCATTTTTATTGACTGTTGTAGGTACAAATCGAATTACGTAGTGGATGATGTATAGACCTGTGGTCAAATTGTATTTATGTTTATTGGGTACAAAGTGTGCATTTTATAATTTCGAGAGACAGATTAGCTGAGAGGATTGTAAATTAACTGTATAAATGCATGAGCGAGAATTTATATAGTAAGCAATAATTATGATGTATTATAATGATGATGTTTGCATACGAGTTTAATGCAAAAGTGACTGGAGGGAATATGTGTCAAAAGTAATAAAATTCAATTAGGATTATAGATTTTCATAATCAGTTACACGTATAAGGTAATTAAAAAAAAAACGAACTTAGAGGAACTTACAATTAATGAAAGTACATCTCACGGTTTTAAAATTGAATTTTGACACACAATTAATTAAATCGACTACGACAATTACTCATATTAATCGAAAAAAAAAAAAATATATAAAAATTGAAAATAGAAATCAATTATAAACTATAATGAACTAAACATATACTATACTTAAAAATAAAAACACAACTTAACATAAATTGAGGTTATGTTCCCTCGTACCTTCTTCTTCTTCTTTCTCTTCGCCCGTTCCCGCCTCTATGCGGGGTTGACACAGTTCAACTGGGGTTGGGGGTGTTAAAATAAAATAAAATAAAAAGAAAGTTTGGAGTACTACATTCGGGGGAATTGAGTGACTAAGCGGGGGGTATAAGTCTGAAATTGACAATACGTCTTTCGTGAGCACTTTGCTCTTTAAAAAAAAGATTGCTTGTCACACTACTTAGAACAAAAATTAAGAGAGTTCAACAAACGGAGGGACGGCATGTTCCTCATATACATAGTAATTTAAAAGGAGTCATTGGGACAAGATCGATCAATTAATTATTACACAACTATTATTATCACATATACATTACAATGATTATCAAAGTCCTTACAAACAATTGTAAAAACTGTTTTGGTTACAAATAATAAATTACATAACTATATAATTATATACGCAACAATGGCATGAAAAGAAAAGACAAATCGGTCAATTTCCTTCTCACAAACAAGAAAAAAGGTTAAACTAAAGACGCAACCCGGATCAATTCAGGTTGAATTAAATTCTCTTTTACAACACAAAAAAAGGTTGAATTAAATTCTTAGATTACATTTTCTTAAATTAAATTCTCTTAAATTACAAAGAAAAAGTTGAATTCAATTGACTGCATTGAAATAACTTGGGACTTTGACTTGGAATAAAACTCTCTGACTTCAAATAAAACTATCTGACTTCAAATAAAACTCTCTGACTTCAAATAAAACTCTCTGACTTGAACTCTATCAAGTATTCTGAAGCTGTCTGACTTGAACGCTTGTCAAGTATTCTGAAACTGTAACTTGAACTCTATCAAGTATTCTGAAACTGTAACTTGAAACTGACTTGCACTTGAACTGCTATCAAGTGAAGATTAACTGAAAACGGAAAATGACTGCACTTGATCTTTATCAAGTGGAGACTATTAACCTCTGGGGTTTGGTTGACCCTCTTGGTGCAACCGACTTACTTGAAATGCAATCAAGTATCTCTCTAAATCTATAAACTCTCTATAAACACACTCTTTAATTTGCAAGTCAATTCAATTCAATAATTGAAAAAAATTTGCAAACAAAAATATAAAAAAATGTAAACAATATTTCACTCGAATGTGCACGAAGGTACGGTACTATTATGTTTGATACATAAAATATAATTATTCTATACTGAATATAACAGTGAAATTAACTCTCTGAAATTAACTCTCTTGAATTTAACTCTGTTACAATTAACTCTCTGTTACACTAAAAAAAATGCATCACTAGTGTCTGAAGTGTTCACTGTGTTTCTTGTAAATTCTGACTCCATACTAAATATTAACTGTTAATAATACTGACTTTTCAAATGTTTACAAATTACTTAAAAAAACCAACTCTGTACTTAACAATTTCTGGGGCGAAGTCCTTAGAGACGTGTCCTGAAGACGTCTTGCTGGCTACTTCTTCTTGGATGAAAACTAGGCGTGGAGAACTTGGAGTCGTGACACACCGGTTCAAGGGTGGATGTTACGAACTGGAAGTCGTGACACGCCGGTCAACTGGTTTTATCCTGGTGCAGGGTAATTTCTATCCTGGCCAAAGAGTGGCCACTTGTTAAAATCTTCTTGTTAAAATCTTCTTGTTAAAATCTTCTTGTTAAAATCTTCTTAAAATCTGTTAAGATCCTGGCAGGGTCGCCACAATGTTATCCTCCTTCTTCTGTGTCCCTGTAGGGTGCTTCTTATCGACGGGGGTTCTAGTTACGGAGGAAGGGGCCTCTGCCCCCTCCCCCGCAGCGAGGCTGCTAACAAGGGAGTCGTAATGAAGTACTATCTTGAAGTACCGCAATGAAGTGCCTTAATTTTACAAATACATGTATAATATAAACCTAAATGTTTGGGGGGAAGACAGTTGAAGGTTAAATTTCCCCCTTTTAAACACATGATCAGATGTTTGAAAGATTCCAAATAAAAAATTTTAAAAAATAAAAATAAAAACTAATCGTATATTTTTGCCGAATCTTCATTTCTGAAGGCGATATCATTTCGTAATAGTACACATAAGTACAAATTAAGTACACGACTGAGTACGTATTAATTTTGGTTCATTACAATTACGATTACAATTATGGATTACTTCACATTCGCTTATGATTGTCCATTACAGTTCTATTAAAGTACATTCTTACATTATAAATTAAATCATTACATTTAATTACAGTTTCAATGAAGTACATTACAAGTTATTATTAATTACAGTTTCATTGAAGTACATTACTTCGTTTACCATTCTTAGTGTTTTTATATATTTATATATGGTTATAATATATGGTTATACTATATGGTTATACTAGATGGTTATACTATATGGTTATACTAGATGGTTATACTAGATGGTTATACTATATGGGTATACTATATGGTTATACTAGATAGTTATACTAGATGGTTACGCTAGATGGTTATACTATATGGTTATACTAGATGGTTATACTAGATGGTTATTATATTTGGTTATTAGTACAACACAAGTACATGAGACATGACACACATGATATAACATAACGCATGATATAGATTTATATACATAATATGTTATAATATGTTATAACATGTTATAAATTTGAAATCAGAGCGAAAGGAGATATTTTATCTTTGAGGCGTTCGAATCTGTCGTAGTGAGCGGAATTCGATCTTACTAAGCATTTATGAATATCTTGAGGGGTGAACGCACTTGAAAAAATAAAAAAAATAAAAATTAAAAAATAATACGAGAACGTATTTTTGCGTTTTCGAATGAAGGCATGAAGTTTGGCGTTTCATAGCAAAATGAATATTTAATAAAATTGACATACGATAATGGTCAAGATAAGATATGGACGTATGGGGCCGGGGGATATGGTCGAATAATAGTTATATTTACACTACATAACATATAAATAATGACTTCTATAGAGTGTACAGTTTTTATTATGATGATAAAAATTTTCATACATTGCATACTAGAGATATAATGAAGGGAAATTAATGACGGAAAATGTGACTTATGGATGAATATGGTTGAATAATAATATTATACTACATAACACCACAACATTATTACTAAAGAATTTACCATACATTGAATACGGAAGATGTCCATATACTAAGCGCGTGATTTAGTGTACAAGGTATGGGAAACGTAAAGAGAATTAAGTTATTTTATGACGTCACAGTGTATAGGTCATTATTAGAAAAGATGAATTAGAGAAATACGGTAATGAATAAAGAAGTACAAATCGAAATTCTATCCAAAACTCGCTTAGGCGATTTTTGGTTTCTTATGTAAAAATGAACATTCAAACATAAAACTATAAGAACATAAGTACTGCATGAAGACAATGAATCCATATAATGATGGTGTAGGAATTGTTCATTGTTCACTTTTTACAGTGTTTCCCCCCCTAAAATGGTATTAATACAATAATAATACAATTAATACAATACAATTGAGAAAATAACATCTAACGAATTCAAATTAGATGATGACGAATTTTTTCTTTACATTACAAATTTTTATACAGAACAAGTGAGTTATTATAATATATAAAGAATTCAAAGATTAATACTTTAATTTTAGACAAACAATTAAGCTAGACAAAGAATGATATTGTTAAATTTTTACAAAATTTTTTATTTTTCTGTGGGAAAAATTACATACATAATGAATAGTAGATAAAAGGGAAAAATATAAATTTTAAAGTTCATGGATTTTCAAGGTTACCATGATAGTACAATTCATGAACTAATTTTTGTTGACTATTGTAGGTAAAAATAGAATTACGTAATCGATGATGTATAGACCTGTGGTCAAGTGTGTATTTGGGTGTATTAGGTGCAAAGTGTGTATCTTACAATTTCGAGGGACAGATTAGTTGAGAGGATTGTTCAATTAACTGAATAAATGCATGAGCAAGATATATTAGAAAGCAAAAATGATTAAGACTAAATAGCATAGTTTGCACTTACACGTAATGAAATAGTTTTATTGTGATATCCAATGATTTTAGCATAAGGTTGGTATATATAGTATATATAGTGTGCATACATGCATTTTTATTGACTGTTGTAGGTACAAATCGAATTACGTAGTGGATGATGTATAGACCTGTGGTCAAATATGTATTTATGTTTATTGGGTACAAAGTGTGCATTTTATAATTTCGAGAGACAGATTAGCTGAGAGGATTGTTAAATTAACTGTATAAATGCATGAGCGAGAATTTATATATAGTAAGCAATAATTATGATGTATTATAATGATGATGTTTGCATACGAGTTTTAATGCAAAAGTGACTGGAGGGAATATGTGTCAAAAGTAATAAAATCAATTAGGATTATAGATTTACATAATCAGTTACACGTATAAGGTAATTAAAAAAAAAAACGAACTTAGAGGAACTTACAATTAATGAAAGTACATCTCACGGTTTTAAAATTGAATTTTGACACACAATTAATTAAATTCGACTACGACAATTACTCATTATTAATCGAAAAAAAAAAAAATATATAAAAATTGAAAATAGAAATCAATTATAAACTATAATGAACTAAACATACTATACTTAAAAATAAAAAACACAACTTAACAAATTGAGGTTATGTTTCCCTCGTACCTTCTTCTTCTTCTTTCTCTCGCCCGTTCCCGCCTCTGCGGGGTTGACACGTTCAACTGGGGTTGGGGGTGTTAAAATAAAATAAAAAAAAAAAAGTTTGGAGTACTACATTCGGGGGAATTGAGTGACTAAGCGGGGGGTATAAGTCTGAAATTGACAATACGTCTTTCGTGAGCACTTTTGCTCTTTAAAAAAAGATTGCTTGTCACACTACACTTAGAACAAAAATTAAGAGAGTTCAACAAACGGAGGGACGGCATGTTCCTCATATACATAGTAATTAAAAGGAGTCATTGGGACAAGATCGATCAATTAATTATTACACAACTATTATTATCACATATACATTACAATGATTATCAAAGTCCTTACAAACAATTGTAAAAACTGTTTTGGTTACAAATAATAAATTACATAACTATATAATTATATACGCAACAATGGCATGAAAAGAAAAGACAAATCGGTCAATTTCCTTCTCACAAACAAGAAAAAAGGTTTAAACTAAAGACGCAACCCGGATCAATTCAGGTTGAATTAAATTCTCTTTTACAACACAAAAAAAGGTTGAATTAAATTCTTAGATTACATTTTCTTAAATTAAATTCTCTTAAATTACAAAGAAAAAGTTGAATTCAATTGACTGCATGAAATAACTTGGGACTTTGACTTGGAATAAAACTCTCTGACTTCAAATAAAACTCTCTGACTTCAAATCAAACTCTCTCTGACTTCAAAATAAAACTCTCTGCTTCAAATAAAACTCTCTGACTTGAACTCTATCAAGTATTCTGAAGCTGTCTGATGAACGCTTGTCAAGTATTCTGAAACCTGTAACTTGAACTCTATCAAGTATTCTGAAACTGTAACTTGAAACTGACTTGCATTGAACTGCTATCAAGTGAAGATTACTGAAAACGGAAAATGACTGCACTTGATCTTTATCAAGTGGAGACTATTAACCTCTGGGGTTTGGTTGACCCTCTTGGTGCAACCGACTTACTTGAAATGCAATCAAGTATCTCTCTAAATCTATAAACTCTCTATAAACACTCTCTTAATTTGCAAGTCAAAATTCAATAATTGAAAAAAATTTGCAAACAAAAATATAAAAAAATGTAAACAATATTTCACTCGAATGTGCACGAAGGTACGGTACTATTATGTTTGATACATAAAATAATATTATTCTATACTGAATATAACAGTGAAATTAACTCTCTGAAATTAACTCTCTTGAATTTAACTCTGTTACAATTAACTCTCTGTTACACTAAAAAAAATGCATCACTAGTGTCTGAAGTGTTACTGTGTTTCTTGTAAATTCTGACTCCATACTAAATATTAACTGTTATAATACTGACTTTTCAAATGTTTACAAATTACTTAAAAAAAACCAACTCTGTACTTAACAATTTCTGGGGCGAAGTCCTTAGAGACGTGTCCTGAAGACGTCTTGCTGGCTACTTCTTCTTGATGAAAACTAGGCGTGGAGAACTTGGAGTCGTGACAACACCGGTTCAAGGGTGGATGTTACGAACTGGAAGTCGTGACACGCCGGTCAACTGGTTTTATCCTGGTGCAGGGTAATTTCTATCCTGGCCAAAGAGTGGCCACTTGTTAAAATCTTCTTGTTAAATCTTCTTGTTAAAATCTTCTTGTTAAAATCTTCTTAAAATCTGTTAAGATCCTGGCAGGGTCGCCACAATGTTATCCTCCTTCTTCTGTGTCCCTGTAGGGTGCTTCTTATCGACGGGGGTTCTAGTTACGGAGGCAAGGGGCCTCTGCCCCCTCCCCCGCAGCGAGCTGCTAACAAGGGAGTCGTAATGAAGTACTATCTTGAAGTACCGCAATGAAGTGCCTTAATTTTACAAATACATGTATAATATAAACCTAAATGTTTGGGGGGAAGACAGTTGAAGGTTAAATTTCCCCCTTTTAAACACATGATCAGATGTTTGAAAGATTCCAAATAAAAAAATTTAAAAAATAAAAACAAAAACTAATCGTATATTTTTGCCGAATCTTCATTTCTGAAGGCGATATCATTTCGTAATAGTACACATAAGTACAACATTAAGTACACGACTGAGTACGTATTAATTTTGGTTCATTACAATTACGATTACAATTATGGATTACTTCACATTCGCTTATGATTGTCCATTACAGTTCTATTAAAGTACATTACATTATAAATTAAATCATTACATTTAATTACAGTTTCAATGAAGTACATTACAAGTTATTAAATTACAGTTTCATTGAAGTACATTATTCGTTTACCATTCTTAGTGTTTTTATATATTTATATATGGTTATAAATATAGGTTATACTATATGGTTATACTAGATGGTTATACTATATGGTTATACTAGATGGTTATACTAGATGGTTATACTATATGGGTATACTATATGGTATACTAGATGGTTACGCTAGATGGTTACGCTAGATGGTATACTATAGGTTATACTAGATGGTTATACTAATGGTTATTATATTTGGTTATTAGTACAACACAAGTACATGAGACATGAACACATGATATAACATAACGCATGATATAGATTTATATACATAATATGTTATAATATGTTATAACATGTTAAATTTGAAATCAGAGCGAAAGGAGATATTTATCTTTGAGGCGTTCGAATCTGTCGTAGTGAGCGGAATTCGATCTTACACTAGCATTTATGAATATCTGAGGGGTGAACGCACTTGAAAAAATAAAAAAATAAAAATTAAAAAATAATACGAGAACGTATTTTTGCGTTTTCGAATGAAGGCATGAAGTTGGCGTTTCATAGCAAAAATGAATATTTAATAAAATTGACATACGATAATGGTCAAGATAAGATATGGACGTATGGGGCCGGGGATATGGTCGAATAATAGTTATATTTACACTACATAACTATAAATAATGACTTCTATAGAGTGTACAGTTTTTATTATGATGATAAAGAATTTTCATACATTGCATACTAGAGATATAATGAAGGGAAATTAATGACGGGAAAATGTGACGTATGGATGAATATGGTTGAATAATAATATTTATACTACATAACACCACAACATATTACTAAAGAATTTACCCATACATTGAATACGGAAGATGTCCATACTAAGCGCGTGATTTAGTGTACAAGGTATGGGAAACGTAAAGAGAATAAGTTATTTTATGACGTCACAGTATAGGTCATTATTAAAAGATGAATTAGAGAAATACGGTAATGAATAAAGAAGTACAAATCGAAATTCTATCCAAAACTCGCTTAGGCGATTTTTGGTTTCTTATGTAAAAATGAACATTCAAACATAAAACTATAAGAACATAAGTACTGCATGAGACAATGAATCCATATAATGATGGTGTAGGAATTGTTCATTGTTCACTTTTTACATATTATATATATATATATATATATATATATATATATAAATATATATATATATAATATATATTTATATATATATATATATATATACAATAAATGGAGAAACAAAATTAAAGGACTGTGGAGGGGCACACAAATTTATAAGGAGAACTATCGATTTTTAGCACAAGATTAAATGAATTGTTTCCAACCAATGTTATAGATAAAAAAAAAATATATTATATACAAATTTTATCCTGGAAATCTGTCCGGTTTTAGCACTCTGCTCTTTTAAAAATTGAAAAATTATCGATTTTTATCACAAGATTAAATGAATTGTTTCCAACCAATGTTTAAAAAAAAAAAAAAAAATTATACTGGAAATCTGCCCGGGTTTTAGCACGCTGCCCTTTTTTGTATATAAAAATTGAAATAAAAGTTATTAGGGTGGCATACAAGTTTACCAAAGATTTAGCGTTCTACCCTTCTTATCTAAATCTGTTCTGAAGGAATTCAAAACAACAGGATCGAAATAGTCAGTGAAGCTAAAAAAGCAAGCTCAAAGTGGTTTTGAACCTTTCTTCGAAAAACATTAGTGACGATGCAAAAAGTGCCCTTGGATATGGTATGTCCTTTTTTATTGTTAAAAAACCTTCGGCTTTACAAATTTGTTACACTCTCGCTTGTTTTGAAAAACAGTGTAATCTCCCTCAGTATTTGTTTAACATAGTTAAAGGCCTTGTTTATAGTGCGGCGAAGAGTAATTACGAAGATAACTTTCCTAAACGTTTTCGCAATAGCCTCTCACAATTAAAAAAAGATGGGGAGCTCCATATTACTAAAGCAGACAAGGCTAACACCATAGTTATTATGGACAAAGTGGACTACATCAGAAAGATGAACGAGCTTCTCTAGGACCCCGCCACATAAAGCAAACTTAGGAAGAACCCGCAGGATGACGTCATCAAATCATTTAATAGTGGCTTGAAACGCATTCTCAAAGATCATAAGGACTTAATTCAGCTTTTCATGTCCACTTCACCTTCTCTGCCCTACCTTTACGGTCTTATTAAAACCCACAAACCTGGCAACCCTATGCGCCCTATTATTAGCTCGGTGGGCTCTATTACTTATAAACTCTCCAAATGGCTTGTCAAAGTCTTGTCCCCCATTCTCGGAACTATCTCTGATTCACATGTAAAAAATTCCATGGATCTTACTGAAAAATTGAATAATGCACGTACTGAAACTAACATTAGATTGATCAGTTTTGATGTTTGTTCATTGTTTACAAAAGTGCCGATAGACGATATGCTTGACTTTCTCTCCCAAGAATTACATAAGTATGACCTGCCACTACCTTCACACATTGTTTTGGAACTTATTAAGCTTTGCATCAAAGACTGTAAATTCACTTTCAATAACGAGTATTATCAACAAGTTTTTGGGATAGCCATGGGCAACCCCTTGTCGCCCCTCCTCTCCAATATTTATATGGAGTTTTTCGAAATTACTTACATTCCGAGAATCCTGGGGGTTGACATCCTTTGGTTGCGGTACGTCGACGATATTTTGTGTATCTGGCCCATGAATCGTGACCTGGCTAACTTCCTCCTTCAGTTAAATGATCAAGTCCCCTCCATTAAGTTTACTTTAGAAGTGGAACAAGACAATTCAATCCCATTTTTGGATGTGCGTGTACATAGGGAAAGCCCAGGTTTTAAGTTTAGTATCTATCGGAAAAAAAAAAACAATTTGTCCTACGTACACTTTTACTCGGGACATGACAGCCCTACTAAGAAGGCCATTTTTTCTTCAATGTTTCTCCGCGCCCTTAGGATCGCCAGTCCGGAATACATCGATGCCGAATTAGAAAAAATCAACGGTATTGGAAGTGATCTGTGTTATCCATCTGCGTTTCTGGAATCTTGTCTCAACAAGGCAAAACGAACTTTCTATCGTGTCAATAATAACACTCGTACTTTGTCAAAAAATATTTTAGTACTTCCATTTTTCTCGGGCTTTTTAGGCATTGCAAATGTACTTAAACTTTTGGATATTAATGTGGTATTTTCATATAACAATATTGTGAAAAATATCATAGTAAAAAATAGCCCTACCATATTCAGGCATTATCTATAAAATTGGTTGTAAACAATGTGATTCCTTTTACATAGGTCAGACGGGAAAGGATTTGCACACACGTATAAAACAGCATCAATATTCCGTTAGAACAGGACAGTTGTCCAGTGCCCTTTTTGTCCATTTGTCAGAGTTAGCCCACTGTATTGATTGGAATAATGCTTCAGTTTTATTTCACTCTAGCAACATTGTTAATAGAAATATTCTTGAGTCTGCCATTATCCAACTTTCAAATAACTTCAACATAAGCAAAGGTCTTTTTCAACTCGATCCTGTTGTTTTGAATTCCTTCAGAACAGATTTAGATAAGAAGGGTAGAACGCTAAATCTTTGGTAAACTTGTATGCCACCCTAATAACTTTTATTTTTCAATTTTTATATACAAAAAGAGCAGAGTGCTAAAACCCGGGCAGATTTCCAGTATAATTTTTTTTTTTTTTTTAAACATTGGTTGGAAACAATTCATTTAATCTTGTGCTAAAAATCGATAATTCTTCAATTTTTATATAGAAAAAGAGCAGAGTGCTAAAACCCGGACAGATTTCCAGTATAAAATTTGTATTTTTTTTTTTTTCTATAACATTGGTTGGAAACAATTCATTTAATCTTGTGCTAAAAATCGATAGTTTTCCTTATAAATTTGTGTGCCCCTCCCACAATCATTTAATTTTGTTTCTCCGTTTATTGTATATATATATATATATATATATATAAATATTTTTTTTTCTGTAACCTACATATAGGCTGTAACTCTTTATGTACTTCAGTGTTCCTGAGGATGTCATTAGACGAAAGCGCTTGAGTACCATTCTGTGTTTCCTTTCCTTCGTGGTTTTATTCATCATAAATATTTTTCACGTGTTACTTTCGTGAAATAATTTTCATATATATATATATAAGAGAGTGGAGGCGAAGTTAGGAAACTGCGGAAATAATGACAGGAAAACAATAAAAGAAAAACTGGAGGGTATCGATAGGGAAATACAAGCCCTGATTAAGGACCATACACAGAGGGAAGAGGAAAAGGCGGTGGAAGCAATAAAAGAAAATCCAAAATACTTCTATAGCTATGCAAAAAGGAAAACAAAAACGCGCGCCGCTATTGGGCCCTTAAGGACGGGAAATAATGAACTAACCGACGATCCAAAAGAAATATCTGATACATTGAGAGCTCAATATGAATCAGTTTTCAGTACCCCAAAAAGTGACAAAGCGATACCTGACATAAATGCATTCTTTGAAGAGGAATTGCAAGGAGAGTATATAACAGACTTTGAGTTTACACCAGAAGATGTAGCGAGAGCTATAGGACAAATGAAACTACATTCAGCTGCAGGTCCGGACAATTGGAACGCATATTGATTAAAAACTGTAAAAATGAAATAGCTACACCTTTATACTGGATATGGAGAAGATCCCTAGACACTGGGGAAATACCGAGCATCTTGAAAAGAGCAAACATTGTCCCTATATATAAAGGAGGGGACAGATCTCAAGCAAAGAACTATAGACCAGTGTCATTGAAGTCCCACCTCACCAAAGTATTTGAAAGAATAATTAGAGAGAAAATTTATGATTTCCTGGAGACACGGGAAAGATTCAACGAAAATCAGCATGGATTCCGATCAGGTAGATCATGCCTATCGCAACTAATAGAGCACTACAACAATATCCTAGATGCATTGGAAGGCAATGACAACTACGATGTTATATACACAGATTTTGCTAAAGCTTTCGATAAATGTGACCATGGTATAATAGGACATAAAATTAAAGGCATGGGAATAACAGGCAAAGTGGGAAAATGGATCTACAACTTCCTTAGCGATCGTCTGCAGGTCGTCAAAATTCAAGGTATATCATCATCAGAATCGGAAGTACGCAGCTCAGTACCACAAGCGACAGTACTGGCCCCACTTCTGTTCATTATCGTGCTAACAGACATAGACAGCGGAGTAAACAGCAATAGTATAGTAGCATCCTTTGCAGACGATACAAAAATCAGCAGAAAAATCAGCGATGTACATGACGTGGAGGCCTTGCAGAGGGACACGAACAAAATATACAAATGGTCAGAAGACAACAACATGTCATTCAACGCCGAGAAATTTCAGCTCTTGAGATATGGTAGAAAAGAAGAACTTAAACAGACTGCATATTATGCTCCAGATAGACAGGAAATTCAGAGAAGCATGAAAGCGATTGATCTCGGGATAATAATGACAGATGATGCGAAATTCGAAACACAAAATCAGATAGCGATAAATAAAGCAAAAAGAGTCGCCGGACAGGTTCTAAGAACATTCAAGAGAAGGGACAGGACAGTAATGATTCCCCTGCTAAAAACACTGATTATACCAAAACTTGAATACTGCTCAGTTTTGACGTCCCCATATAAAAAGGAAGAAACTAATAAACTAGAAGAAACGCAAAGGCATTTCACAGCCAAGATTGATGGCTGTAAAGAACTCAACTACTGGGAAAGACTACGTAAACTAAATCTGTACTCACTGGAAAGAAGAAGAGAGAGGTACATCATAATCTACATATGGAAAATGATCGAATTACCCAATTACCATTCAACCAACACTGGAAAATAGGAAAGGCAGAATGTGTAGTGTTCCCAAATTAAAGGCACGACAAGGGACCTCCTCAACCCTGAAGGAAAATAGCTTGGTTGTCAGGGGGCCAAGAATTTTCAACCAGCTTCCTAAGGACCTCAGAAACGTAACGGGAGTCAAAGTTGAAGTCTTCAAGAAAAGACTGGATGCCTGGCTCAGGACAGTACCAGATGAGCCGGGCGTGCCTGGCTATGTACGGTGGAGAGCGCAAAAAAGCAACTCGCTCCTCCACCAGGCCAGACCTAGAGGCGGGGCCACCAGCTTGACCTCCGTGTGAAGAGACACCAACGCACGAAACAACATAAGGTTCATAAGGTAAGGTATATATATTTATATATATACATATATATACGGTATATATATATATATATATATATATATATATATATATATATATATATATTAGTGATGTAGCGGATGTCATTTTTTTAACATCCGCGGATGCGGATGCGGATGAGGATGTTTGATTTCAACATCCGCGGATGCGGATGCGGATGCGGATGTCTACATTTTCGTTATTTTTTAGGATATATTCGAGATTTGTTGTGTTTAACGTATATAATAAGTTATTATATAGAGAGAGCTGTAGCTATAATGTAGTATAATTGATTAATTGTACAATAATTGCTGTACTTTTCTCTGAACATATAAAATATCAAGCATCTAACTAATATAGAAATCAATTAGTGAATTCGTCTGCAAATAAATTCGTTATATTTTGTTGAGTTTCAGCCACAATTAGAAACCATAATTGTGTTACCAGGATGCGGGACGTGAACCCAACTCAAATGCACCCCACCGACCTCTTTCCCCAACCTCCACCCTTATAGAAAGAGATCTTTAATTAGCTTGATAACTATTTATATTAAGTTTAAAGTTTTATTAGGCATATTTATAAATGAGTAATTAAAATAAAGTAAACTAAGATGTTCATCGTTTAATGTTCAAACTTAATTATAGGAAGGTTATGCTTAAGGAACATTAATTTTTCTGCCTTTTCTGCTGCCAGTCTGTTTCTCTTTTCATCATATATTAATCCAGTACTGCTAAATAATCTCTCGCTTGGTACGTTTGTTGGAGGACAGGCTAAATGTTTCCTTGCAAGTTTACTCAAGTATGGATAGATATTCTGCGTATTTTTCCACCAACTAATAGGATTGTCACATGCAGCCAGGCGTTTTTCTTGGTGATAGCTCTCGATCATTTTTACTACATCTTTTGACATCGCGTAGGTCTCGTCATTGCTGCTGACTCAAGAAACTGAGAGACAGATTCTGTGATAGATTTGCTTGTTGAAGGTGTTGGTTCTGTCACTGAAACTTTTATTCTTTTGGTGGGTGGCGAAGCGACAGATTCAAGAGATTGAAGCTCTTCAACTGCTTTGCCAAGTGATGATTTAACTCGTTCTAATGTACTAGGTGAAAATAACTTAGCTTTGTAACGTGGATCTAAGTAGGTTGCAAGAGAGTAACTTCATACAAGAACAGCCTCTCATCTTGTCGCTTGCATCACTTTTGCGCACAATGAACTAGTTCTATTAATTAAGCAGAATTTGATAATTTCCGCTTATTAATGACGTTTTATCTCAACGGTCCACATCCGCACGACATCCGCAGTCCAGAGTGCGGATGCGGATGCGAGAAAATGTGCGGATGTTCCGGGGATGCGGATGTGACCTACATCACTAATATATATATATATATATATATATATACATTCAACTGCAAAGAACACGCAGTATAAATAACGTAAAGAACGACGCTTGTATAGGAGATATTCCGCGCAAGACGAGAAAGAGAAAACAACAAATGAAAAAATGAAGTACCACCTGGGAATCGAACCCGGGATCTTCCGATTGCCGGTCAGACGCGATAACCACTACACCATGGACTCCACTCTTCCAAATGCCGTAATTCCTCTACATACTCGCAGAAACCAATGCCCCAAGGGGGCACCTCCCGCTTGCCGTAACATTATATACATTCAACTGCAAAGAACACGCAGTATAAATAACGTAAAGAACGACGCTTGTATAGGAGATATTCCGCGCAAGACGAGAAAGAGAAAACAACAAATGAAAAAATGAAGTACCACCTGGGAATCGAACCCGGGATCTTCCGATTGCCGGTCAGACGCGATAACCACTACACCATGGACTCCACTCTTCCAAATGCCGTAATTCCTCTACATACTCGCAGAAACCAATGCCCCAAGGGGGCACCTCCCGCTTGCCGTAACATTATATACATTCAACTGCAAAGAACACGCAGTATAAATAACGTAAAGAACGACGCTTGTATAGGAGATATTCCGCGCAAGACGAGAAAGAGAAAACAACAAATGAAAAAATGAAGTACCACCTGGGAATCGAACCCGGGATCTTCCGATTGCCGGTCAGACGCGATAACCACTACACCATGGACTCCACTCTTCCAAATGCCGTAATTCCTCTACATACTCGCAGAAAACCAATGCCCCAAGGGGGCACTCCCGCTTGCCGTAACATTATATACATTCAACTGCAAAGAACACGCAGTATAAATAACGTAAAGAACGACGCTTGTATAGGAGATATTCCGCGCAAGACGAGAAAGAGAAAACAACAAATGAAAAAATGAAGTACCACCTGGGAATCGAACCCGGGATCTTCCGATTGCCGGTCAGACGCGATAACCACTACACCATGGACTCCACTCTTCCAAATGCCGTAATTCCTCTACATACTCGCAGAAACCAATGCCCCAAGGGGGCACCTCCCGCTTGCCGTAACATTATATACATTCAACTGCAAAGAACACGCAGTATAAATAACGTAAAGAACGACGCTTGTATAGGAGATATTCCGCGCAGACGAGAAAGAGAAAACAACAAATGAAAAAATGAAGTACCACCTGGGAATCGAACCCGGGATCTTCCGATTGCCGGTCAGACGCGATAACCACTACACCATGGACTCCACTCTTCCAAATGCCGTAATTCTCTACATACTCGCAGAAACCAATGCCCCAAGGGGGCACCTCCCGCTTGCCGTAACATTATATACATTCAACTGCAAAGAACACGCAGTATAAATAACGTAAAGAACGACGCTGTATAGGAGATATTCCGCGCAAGACGAGAAAGAGAAAACAACAATGAAAAAATGAAGTACCACCTGGGAATCGAACCCGGATCTTCCGATTGCCGGTCAGACGCGATAACCACTACACCATGGACTCCACTCTTCCAAATGCCGTAATTCCTCTACATACTCGCAGAAACCAATGCCCCAAGGGGGCACCTCCCGCTTGCCGTAACATTATATACATTCAACTGCAAAGAACACGCAGTATAAATAACGTAAAGAACGACGCTTGTATAGGAGATATTCCGCGCAAGACGAGAAAGAGAAAAAACAAATGAAAAAATGAAGTACCACCTGGGAATCGAACCCGGGATCTTCCGATTGCCGGTCAGACGCGATAACCACTACACATGGACTCCACTCTTCCAAATGCCGTAATTCCTCTACATACTCGCAGAAACCAATGCCCCAAGGGGCACCTCCCGCTTGCCGTAACATTATATACATTCAACTGCAAAGAACACGCAGTATAAATAACGTAAAGAACGACGCTTGTATAGGAGATATTCCGCGCAAGACGAGAAAGAGAAAACAACAAATGAAAAAATGAAGTACCACCTGGGAATCGAACCCGGGATCTTCCGATTGCCGGTCAGACGCGATAACCACTACACCATGGACTCCACTCTTCCAAAATGCCGTAATTCCTCTACATACTCGCAGAAACCAATGCCCCAAGGGGGCACCTCCCGCTTGCCGTAACATTATATACATTCAACTGCAAAGAACACGCAGTATAAATAACGTAAAGAACGAGTATGTAGAGGAATTACGGCATTTGGAAGAGTGGAGTCCATGGTGTAGTGGTTATCGCGTCTGACCGGCAATCGGAAGATCCGGGTTCGATTCCCAGGTGGTACTTCATTTTTCATTTGTTGTTTCTCTTTCTCGTCTTGCGCGGAATATCTCCTATACAAGCGTCGTTCTTTACGTTATTATACTGCGTGTTCTTTGCAGTTGAATGTATATAATGTTACGGCAAGCGGGAGGTGCCCCCTTGGGGCATTGGTTTCTGCGAGTATGTAGAGGAATTACGGCATTTGGAAGAGTGGAGTCCATGGTGTAGTGGTTATCGCGTCTGACCGGCAATCGGAAGATCCCGGGTTCGATTCCCAGGTGGTACTTCATTTTTTATTTGTTGTTTTCTCTTTCTCGTCTTGCGCGGAATATCTCCTATACAAGCGTCGTTCTTTACGTTATTTATACTGCGTGTTCTTTGCAGTTGAATGTATAATGTTACGGCAAGCGGGAGGTGCCCCTTGGGGCATTGGTTTCTGCGAGTATGTAGAGGAATTACGGCATTTGGAAGAGTGGAGTCCATGGTGTAGTGGTTATCGCGTCTGACCGGCAATCGGAAGATCCCGGGTTCGATTCCCAGGTGGTACTTCATTTTTTCATTTGTTGTTTTTTCTCTTCTCGTCTTGCGCGGAATATCTCCTATACAAGCGTCGTTCTTTACGTTATTTATACTGCGTGTTCTTTGCAGTTGAATGTATAATGTTACGGCAAGCGGGAGTGTGCCCCCTTGGGGCATTGGTTTCTGCGAGTATGTAGAGGAATTACGGCATTTGGAAGAGTGGAGTCCATGGTGTAGTGGTTATCGCGTCTGACCGGCAATCGGAAGATCCCGGGTTCGATTCCCAGGTGGTACTTCATTTTTTCATTTGTTGTTTCTCTTTCTCGTCTTGCGCGGAATATCTCCTATACAAGCGTCGTTCTTTACGTATTTATACTGCGTGTTCTTTGCAGTTGAATGTATATAATGTTACGGCAAGCGGAGTGCCCCCTTGGGGCATTGGTTTCTGCGAGTATGTAGAGGAATTACGGCATTTGGAAGAGTGGAGTCCATGGTGTAGTGGTTATCGCGTCTGACCGGCAATCGGAAGATCCCGGGTTCGATTCCCAGGTGGTACTTCATTTTTTCATTTGTTGTTTTCTCTTTCTCGTCTTGCGCGGAATATCTCCTATACAAGCGTCGTTCTTTACGTTATTTATACTGCGTGTTCTTTGCAGTTGAATGTATATAATGTTACGGCAAGCGGGGAGGTGCCCCCTTGGGGCATTGGTTTCTGCGAGTATGTAGAGGAATTACGGCATTTGGAAGAGTGGAGTCCATGGTGTAGTGGTTATCGCGTCTGACCGGCAATCGGAAGATCCCGGTTCGATTCCCAGGTGGTACTTCATTTTTTCATTTGTTGTTTTCTCTTTCTCGTCTTGCGCGGAATATCTCCTATACAAGCGTCGTTCTTTACGTTATATATATATATATTTAGGGTGGTCCACTCTTATAGGGGTGGAATTTTTTTTGTGATTTGTTTTTATTGCTGGGTTGTAACTTATGAGGATGGATGAGAAAACACCTCTGGGAAAGTTTTATTTGAATCAGTTAATTTGTAGGGGTAGCACATGACACTTGAAGTTTTGGTATAATCTGAAAATCACAGCAAAGTTAATCTTGGTGACAGTACATGACTATTAGGGTAACTAACAATTCCGAATGAATTGACTAACAATTCCCTCTGCACCTCATTTGATCTTTGTTTTCTCGCCCAGTTGCCAGGCTGACTTCAGTGGTTGAGGAAACTGCTTCCTGTAGTTAGCAACAACTTGCAGGAGATACTGCAGTTGTTCCTCATTCCTGGTGTGGCAGCCGTTGTATTCATTAATGAGAGCAACCCCCATCTCTGCATGATCGTTCACGACAGAGAGGTTTGCCACTGATTTCTTCGCTATTTGGTAATCAGGATCACTGTCCCAATCCCGCACCTCCTTCCTCAGGTATCCCACACCTGACCCCAGAGACAACAGCAGTCTTTTTGAGTTTGCTGTTGCTAGTGACTCGATTGAAGCCCCCTCAGCAACACCTTTCCTTCTCTTCTGGCAATCAGGCTTTCCTTCAACTTCCTCCATCGCCTTCACCATTGCTGTTTTAGTCTCTTCAGACACCTCAGGATCGAAAATCGCGAGGCCCACCATCTCCTCCGAAAGATACCAAAGATGACCGCTGAGTTTTTTTAATGCCACTTCCGAAATTTTGGGGTCATGGTATTTCCGAAGACTCTGCAGAAGACTGAGGTCGCTGCGAGGCGCAGCAGCAGCTATTGGCGCTGTCATCCATGCCTGCAGGTAGATGGAAACAGCGAAGACGCTGACATCCTTAAGACACTTTTGCCCTCGTGGAGTGAGGGCTGGGATTTGTCCCCTGAACAGCCACATCTTCAATGAATAGATCACCTTAGATAACCATCTGGCTTGGTGCATGGGGCCAGGTCGCTTGAAGGTGTAGTTGTCAATGCTCCCTCCCAAGAAAATGATGGACAGATCGAGGAATTCCTGATAGTCATCTCGAAAGGATTTTGAGGAGTGTTTTTCCTCAGCAAAGCGGAGAATCCAATCTCTAATGGGGGCCAAGAGTTGATGCACCTCTTCATCATCCCATCCGGTGCCGTATGTTCCTGTGTCGATGAAGGTCCATTTGCTCTGAAACCTGCTGAACAATGGAACATCAGGTCCACTCATTGGGCCATAGCAAGCAGTGAAAACTCCACCGATCATCACTTCCATGATGTGATGACGGCAGGCAAAATGGAGGTCTTTCTTCAACTTCTGCTCCAACAACACACACGCTCCATTCAAACGACCAGCATTGGAGGCAGTGGTGTCGAAACACATCCCCACGACAGATTCTTCGAGGCCCCAATCAGTCAATAATTCAAAAACTGCGCTGGCTTGGTGTTCTCCTGATCCAGTCGGTATTTTGGGGACTCCAAGGAGCTGAGATTGACCCGAAAAGGAGGAAATGAGCACAGGCAGCCGATCCACATGCGCATGGTCTCTGGTGTTGAGGAGGTCTGGAATAAGTTTTCCATCCCAGTGGATGATTGCAGGACCGGACTGAAAGGAAGCTTTTAGGCTACTGCAGATCATGATCCGATGTCGTTCTCTCTGCCGTTTGATGGAGGGCCGGGTGATGTTAAAATTCATTGGGCTGTGGCCAAGGCTCAATGCAGTCTCTGCTATTATGTAGGTTGCCATCCTGTCCGTAGTGTGTGTCCGATCTAGGGCAGCAGCTAGATTTGATGTTATCACATTCTTGACTCTTTTCACCTGTTTTGGAGGTCGCTTTCCACCTTTTGCCCATTCATCTTCGGTGGAGGATGACTCGTCAGTGACTGAGGATTCTGTTGAGGACACCAATACTGCTGTACCCGACGTTGATGCACCTTCATTGACTGCCTGCAATACAATCAAAGAAAATGGACAATTAGTGTTAACGAACAACCTAATCATTGCAATCAAATGAAAGTAGGAATTTGAAGAACAATCTCACCTTTCTCTTTCGCATCTCCTCCTCCATCTTCCTGTGGGCAGCTTGTTTTTCTTTTTCTGCTGTTTTGTGTCTACTCCCACCATGCATCCCCGTCTTCCAGGCTCTCGCTGGGCCAGCAAGAAGGCCTTGTCTTCTGGGTTTTTGATTAGAGACAAGGCATCAGCATGTGCCATATCAAATAGGTTCCGAAGTGTCTCCTTGAATCCCTCTTCGTTGTACACCTAAATATAAATAATAAATATATATAATATATGATAAATGTATTGACTATTGTACAGTATAATATGTCATACTCTCGAGAAACTATTTTATTTATCATTGATCATCCAACTCACCTGCTTCTGGCTCCTCCTCATTCGTCCTTTTTTTATTTTGATCCAATCTTGGTGAAGGTCCAAGATCTTTTGGATTCCTTTGTATTTTTCCCTTGTCGGGATTCGAGCTTTGTTCCAAAATATTTCAAGTTGACCCCACACTACTTGAGCACTTTCCTTCAACTCCTTCTTGAGATTAGTGTGGTGATGAAGGAAGCATGACAATACTTCTCCACGTGATGGTAATTTGCTTCCAAGAAGCTTGTCCTTCACTTTATCTCCTTCAAGGAGATAAAAGCAAGAGCTTCGAACTTGAGTCATCATATATCCAACCACTAAACACAACCAATGAACACTACACCAATAATCTGTCAAGGAAAAGATGTATTACTGGAACTGGAACATAATATACAAGTAAATCTACTAGGTAGTGCAAAAGTGCAAAAATGAAGTACTGTGTGCTACCCCTAAAAAGTGATTGATTTGGGAAAAAATTGGCCAGAGGTGTTTTCTCATTCATCCTCACAAGTTACCGCCCGGCAATAACAAAAATCAAAACTTCAATTTTATGGACCACCCTAATATATATAATATATATATATATATATATATATATATATATATATATATATATATATATATATATATATATATATAGTTATATATATATATATAAGTTATATATATATATATATATATATATATATATATATATATATATATATATATATATATATATATATATTATATATATATATATAAGTTATATATAAGTTATATATATATATATATTATATATATATATATATATATAAGTTATATATATATATATATATATATATATATATATATATATATATATATATATATATATATATATAAGTTATATATATATATATATATATATATATATATATATATATATAAGTTATATATATATATAAGTTATATATATATATATATATATATATATATATATGTTATATATATATATATTAATATATATATATATATATATATATATTTTATATATATTATATATTATATATATTTATATATATATATTATATATTATATATATTTATATATATATATTATATATTATATATTTATATATATATTATATATTATATATATTTATATATATATTATATATTATATATATTTATATATATATTATACTGTATATTATATATATTTATATAAAACTTATATATATTATATATTTATATATATTTATATATATATATTATATATTTATATATATTTATATATATATTATATATTTATATATATTTATATATATATATATATTTATTATATATTTATATATATATATATATTATATATTATGTATTTTATATATATATTTATTGTGATTGGTGGCTCATATGTCAGTCTGCTTCAAATGCCCCATGGTTTGATTTGTGCTTATACAAGACTCTGCTCAACTATAAAGCTGTCAACTCAATCATTTCAGTCAGCGCTGTGAAAGCCTTTGATAGACATTTGTGGTATTTAACCCCAGAACTGGTTGTTTTGGCACTGTTCAGCAATGTAGTACCTCAAAAGGAGCGTCGTGCCCTTGCAGATGTGTTACTGGCCATACAACCAGATGAAATGCCAAGCACTCCAAAACACCGCTACGGTTCTGGATATGGCAAACCGTCATTTCCAAAAATTACAGAAGCGACAACCCTGGCTGATCTTGTGAACGAGGACTCGTGGTTTACAGTGAACCTTCTTCACCTGGATATGACCTTCCTAACAGAGGATGTTGACAATTGGCAGAACAATAACCACTTCAAGGCAGCCAAGTCCATTGTGGATGGGTTAAATGTTGTGAATGACCCTGCGGAGAGAGCAGTAAAGCTCACAACTGATTTTGTCTCAGCTGCAAGAGGAGAGACCACTTCCAAAATCTTCTTCAAGTGGTTGAATGTGACCGCAAAGCGAGGCCAAATTTGCGGAAACGAGCAAAGTTGGAGTAGTGACATTGGCGTTGTGTTTTATACATTTTCAACTTTCAATCAATGTAAGTATAGTAATACCGAATATTTGTATATTAGTATTATAAGTAATACCGAATATTTGCCGAATATTCGGTGCATCACTACTAAATATATAAAAGTGGCCGGTGGCCACCCAGAACCACCTCCGATTTGATTTATTGTTTGCATACATACTTCTACCAACAAGTGTAACATTTGAGGGAATAGACATTAAAATCCAACAACTTTTTGAAAATCATGGGGCGTTTAATGCACCCTAATATATATAGATATATATATATATATATATATATATATACCTTATGAACCTTATGTTGTTTCGTGTGTTGGTCTCTCTTCACACGGAGGTCAAGCTGGTGGCCCCGCCTCTAGGTCTGGCCTGGTGGAGGAGCGAGTTACTTTCTTGCGCTCTCCACCGTACATAGCCAGGCACGCCCGGCTCATCTGGTACTGTCCTGAGCCAGGCATCCAGTCTTTTCTTGAAGACTTCAACTTTGACCCCCGTTACGTTTCTGAGGTCCTTAGGAAGCTGGTTGAAAAGTCTTGGCCCCCTGACAACCAAGCTATTTTCCTTCAGGGTTGAGGAGGTCCCTTGTCGTGCTTTTAATTTGGGAACACTACACATTCTGCCTTTCCTATTTTCCAGTGTTGTTTGAATGGTAATTGGGTTTAGTTGAGGTTTGGTACCAGTTTTTCGATCATTTTCCATATGTAGATTATGATGTACCTCTCTCTTCTTCTTTCCAGTGAGTACAGATTTAGTTTACGTAGTCTTTCCCAGTAGTTGAGTTCTTTGCAGCCATCAATCTTGGCTGTGAAATGCCTTTGCGTTTCTTCTAGTTTATTAGTTTCTTCCTTTTTATATGGGGACGTCAAAACTGAGCAGTATTCAAGTTTTGGTATAATCAGTGTTTTTAGCAGGGGAATCATTACTGTCCTGTCCCTTCTCTTGAACGTTCTTAGAACCTGTCTGGCGACTCTTTTTGCTTTATTTATCGCTATCTGATTTTGTGTTTCGAATTTCGCATCATCTGTCATTATTATCACGAGATCAATCGCTTTCATGCTTCTCTGAATTTCCTGTCTATCTGGAGCATAATATGCAGTCTGTTTAAGTTCTTCTTTTCTACCATATCTCAAGAGTTGAAATTTCTCGGCGTTGAATGACATGTTGTTGTCTTCTGACCATTTGTATATTTTGTTCGTGTCCCTCTGCAAGGCCTCCACGTCATGTACATCGCTGATTTTTCTGCTGATCTTTGTATCTAGTGTTGAAAACCGGTTTGTAAAAACCGGTTTTTAACCGGTTTGTAAAATTCCCCTAAAAATCGAAAACCGAAAGAAAAAACCGGTTTTATCGATTGTTTTTTATTTGGCTCAAACTTGCGCGAACGTGCAGCTACGCGCTACAGCGCACAAAAAATAACTTCGAATACATTACCTATTAAGTTAAATTGTGACAAACTGGCAACTGCTCTTCAGTATAATTTTTGCCTATCTGGCAACTCGATCTTCAGTTTGTCTCATCATGTAGGCTGTAGTGTAGAGTCAGTCGACTAAAGCCCTATTCGCAGTATAAGACCCTTAATGCCCTTTGTTTCTTAAGATGTCATTTCCAAAATAGGGATAAAATCTAAATTAATGTGTATATTTTTTCTTACACGAAGAGTCAATTTTCTGTTTTCTAGGTAAAGTTTTTTTTATTAAAAAATTTTATTTCAATGTTTTTTCCAAAATAGAGATAAATTTTATTTTTATTCTTTATAATTTTTTTGCAAAAAGAAGTTTATTTCTTTCTAAGTATAGATGTTTTATTTTAAAAAATTATTTCAAATCTAAATTGTTTGAATAATGTATTATTTTGGCTAAAATAAAATATGTCAAAGTTGTCATTTTCTTATTCATATGTATACATAATACTTATGATACTATTCAATTGACTGCATTGAAAACTAACTTGGGACTCGGAATAAAAGTGACTTGGGACTCGGAATAAAAATGACTTGGGATTCGGAATAAAAATGACTTGGGATAAATCTCTCTGACATGGAATAAATCTCTCTGACATGGAATAAATCTCTCTGACATGGAATAAATCTCTCTGACATGGAATAAATCTCTCTGACATGGAATAAATCTCTCTGACTTCAAGTAAAACTCTGACTTGAGCTCTATCAAGTATTCTGAAACTGAAGATGAAACTGACTTGAACTCTTATCAAGTAGTATCTTGAAACTGAAAATGAAACTGACTTGAACTCTTATCAAGTAGTATCTTGAAACTGAAAATGAAACTGACTTGAACTCTTATCAAGTAGTATCTTGAAACTGAAAATGAAACTGACTTGAACTCTTATCAAGTAGTATCTTGAAACTTAACTGTCTAACTTGAAACTGCTTCAAGTATTTCTATAAATCTCTAAACTCTCTCTAAACTCTGTAAACTCTCTCTCTCTTAATTTGCAAGTCAATTCAATTCAGTAATTGAAGAAAAATTTGCAAACAAAAAATTAAAAAAAATGTAAACAATATTTCACTCTGGTATTATTATGTTTGGTACATAAAATAAAATTATTCTATACTGAATATAACAGTGAAAATAACTCTGAAAATAACTCTCTGGAAATTAACTCTGTTACAATTAACTCTGTTACAATTAACTCTCTGTTACAATTAACTCTCTGTTACAATTAACTCTCTGTTACAATTAACTCTCTGTTACAATTAACTCTCTGTTACAATTAACTCTCTGTTACAATTAACTCTGTTACAATAAACTTTCTGTTACAATTAACTTTTGTGACTTTTAACTTTTGTGACTTTTAACTTTTGTGAAAATTACTGTTTCACTAAAAAAAAAGTGTATCACTGGTGTATGGAATGTTCACTGTGTTTCTTGTAAATTCTGACTTAATATTCATTATTAACTGTTAATAATAGTGACTTTTCAAGTGTTTATAAATTTCTTAAAAAAAAAAAAATGTACTTAACATTTCTACGGGCGAAGTCCTTGATACGTGTCCTGAAGACGTCTTGCTGGCTACTTGTTCCTGGATGAAAACTAGGCGTGAATAACTTGGAGTCGTGACACACCGGTTCAAGGGTGGATGTTACGAACTAAAAGTCGTGACACGCCGGTCAACTGGTTTTATCCTGAGGCAGGGTAATTTCTATCTTGGCCAAAGAGTGGCCTCTTCTTAAAAATCTTCTTAAAGTCTTCTTTTTATCCTGATGCAGGGTAATTTCTATTCTTGGCCAAAGAGTGGCCTCTTCTTAAAAATCTTCTTGTTAAACATCTTCTTGTTAAACATCTTCTTGTTAAACATCTTCTTGTTAAACATCTTCTTGTTAAACATCTTCTTGTTAAACATCTTCTGGTTAAAATCTTCTGGTTAAAATCTTCTGGTTAAACATCTTGTTAAACATCTTCTGGTTAAAATCTTCTTAAGATCCTGGTAAAGGGTCTCCACAATGTTAGACCCCATATCTTCTTCTATGTCCCTATGGAGTCGTCTTGATTTTTATCCTGGTAGTAGGTCGCCAGTTGTTAACCCCCCCCCTTTATGGCCCTGAGTCGGTTCGGATCGACGGGGGTTCTGGTTAGGAGGCTGCAACGGATGCTTCTTCTTTATACTTTTCTATAATTCTTTCTAATTCTTTTCTCTCGCTTTATGGGGTCGACACTCTGTTAATTCTTTTCTTCCAATAATAGAAGATAGCCCAACTCGAGGGGGAAAATAAAAACTTTCTCTTACTTTGGTTTACTTTTAAAAATTACAGTTGGTACTCTGAATTTACAAGGGTAGAGGTTCGACCTCTTTCGACCATGGCTCAGGCCGGAATCTAAAAATATATTAAGGAGGCAAGGGGCCTCTGCCCCCTCCTAATGAGGTGCTAATCTGAAGTACAATGATGAAGTGCTAATCAGAAGTCTAATGCAGAAGTGCAATAAATGAAGTGGTCCTAATTTTACAAGTACATGCATAATATAGCTTAAATGTTTTGGGGGAGGACAGTTGAAGGTTAAATTTCCCCCCTTTTTAAACACATGATTTCAACTAAAAAGAATAAAAAATAAAAAAATAAAAAGAGAACAGTAGTAGCGCTGATTCTACATTTATGGAGGCGATATCATTTCGTAATAGTACAAATTTAGTACATGACTGAGTACGTATTAATTTTGGTTCATTACAATTACGATTACAATTACTAATTAATTCATATTCACTTATTATTGTTTTAATTACAATTCCATTAAAGTACATTCTTACATGATAAATTAAATCATTACATTTAATTACAGTTTCACTGAAGTACATTAAAAGTTATTGTTAATTTAAAGTATTACAGTTAATTACAATTAAACAGTTACTATAACTTTGTCTTGTTTTTACAGTGTTTCATATTAATAGACAATTAAGATGTTAGAAATATAATACAAAGTACATGGCACTTACGAGATAATTTATTTTACGAAATAATATGCTATAATGTTATAAATTCGAATCAGAGCGAAAGGAGACCTTTTTTATCTTAGAAGCGTTCAAATTCTGCTGTGATGAGCGGAATTTTTGATAATAACTTACTAAGCATTTATTCGAGTTCATCTCGGGAGGTCAATATAATTAAGAATAAAAATGAAAAAAATAATACGAGAACGTTTTTTCGCGTTCTCGAACGAACCTAAAGTTTTGCATTTCATGATTGACACGAGTAAAGATGATTATTTAATAAAAATTACATACGATAATGGTCAAGCTAAAATATGGACGTATGGGGGAGGGGATATGGTCGAATAATAGTTATATTTATACTACATAACATAAATAATGACTTCTATAGAGTGTTTAGTCCTTAGGGAAATAAATGACGGGAAAATGTGACGTCATAGTTATTGAATTTTTACGTATAGTACGAATCATTGTTAGGAAGATTTACAAGAACAAATTAGAGACAGAGTGGGAAACGTAAAGAGAATAAAGTTATTTTATGACGTCATAGTGCATAAGTCATTATTACAAATCGAAATTCTATCCAAAACTCGCTTCTGCGATTTTGGCTTCTTATGTAAAAATGGACAATGAATCCATATAATGATGGTGTAGGAATTGTTCATTGTTCACTTTTTACATATATAAGTTATATATATATATATATATATATATATATATATATATATATATATATATATATATATATATATATATATATATATATATATATCGGCTATTGATTGGTGCCGCGGAAAACGCAGTTTAATAATAAACAGGAACACCAGAGAAAATACAAACATCCTTCAAGGTTTAATATGTAGTACCAACGTTTCGGAATGCACTAATTCCATCTTCAGGGCTAAAGCAATAAAATTCCAAATCACATACAAAATACAAATTGCTTAATAACAATTTAAAATAAACTTAAAAAATTATAAAAAGTGGCTAAGAAAATGTAAAACATTAAAACTAAATGGTAAATAAATGTAAAGTTAAAAAAGTTAAAATTATAAAAAAGTAAAAGCATTAAAACTGAAACGTAAATGAAATAAACTAGTACCTTAACCAAAACATAGCAGATCTATCGATGATTCGTCAGAATTTAGGTGTGGTTTTAGTTTATAAATAAACAAAGACTCCATAATTTTAAGCTCAAGGTCAGAGCTTCCGGCAGCAAGTACGGCGAAATTAGACTGTGAAATTGGGTGGTCATTGTTGTGCGAGTGATCACGTATGAGAGAATTAGGTGGTTTGCCAAGGGGTAAATTTGTACGGACCGATTTACCGAGATGTTCGTAAATACGAGATTTTAAATGTCTTTTAGTTTTTCCTATATATGACCCCATACAGTGGTCACACTTGTATTGATAAACTATGGATGACTTAAGAAGTGTAGGAATAACATCCTTGTATTTAAATAAATGGTAAATCGATTTAGACGGGGTGAATATAATTTTTATACACAGTCGTGGGTAGAATTCCTTGAGCAATTTTAATCCAGGTTTTCAAAATTATGAATGGGTTCGATAACGTAGATAGAGATAGCTTTTTCGAAATATCTGAATATAATAGGACTAGAAATAATGGGTGTAAATTGACAAGTAGAAGGTTCGAGACAGCAGTTGCGAAAAACTTTTTTACGCATAGAATAGTAAATAGGTGGAATAGTTTGCCGGTAGAAGTAATTAGTAGCACGTCTATAAACATGTTTAAAAATCGATTAGACGCATATGTTGATAGAAAGGGTATAGTTTAAGGTAGTAAAATTAAGGCTTTCTGGGGATAGATCCCACAGCTCAACACAAGTGTTGTGGAATATAGGGAGGCAGCGTCTTGGGTTAGGGGATACTCTCTGTCCTTACACACCCCATTTAAAGAGATTCCTCTGCCGAGCGGTGCCCCCCATAGTACTGTGAGGTACTCAGTGACTCATGGCTGGTCTACCTAACTGTGTTCGTAATTGTGTACTGTGTATGTCCTCCGTGGTGGCGGAGGGGACCTACAATTTTACGTGGGTTTCGAACCACAAGAACATAAGAAATTTATGCAAAAACTGCCTGTACATTGGCAACGATCAATTTTTAGAAAACTAAATAATTCTCAATTTAAAACTAATTAATTACACAGGTCAACAAAAATTTTTTTTTGTTTCGTTGCCAAGGAAATTCGTACGAATTTAGGGTATTTTGGGGTTGCTGAATTCCAAAATGAAAGTAGTTTTTCCGATTTGGCTCTAGTTCTTGAGATAATGAATACCCTCAATTAATAGGAAACGTAACCATAACGCGTGCATATGGGAAACTACCGGAACATTCTAGATGGTGAGACACGCGAATATTCTTAGTGTTTACTCCGCGATCATTCTAGAATATTCCCCCTCCGTATATAAGTCATCGGCCACCCAACCAGTAAGTAGGCTCCGCCTGAACATTAAATTTTTTGCATTTTTACGTGTTTCAATGGGGTACCAATTATCTCATAAATTAGAGCCAATCTAGCAAAACCGATGTCATATTCGGAATCGGCACCACAAAGTTACCCCAAAATCACTAATATGATTGGCAATAAAATGAGTGTTCACCAGTGTTATCGATTTAAAACTAAAGATAGAATCTTGGATCCAGAGGATCAAGTCATAATAGACTACTATCCACAAGTATGTTACACTCTATATCTATTTATAACCGTGATGCAAATATATCAGATCCAAAGAATCCAGTCAATTTCATTACGGTATCCGTCAATACCAGTACCTTGCCAACGAAAAATAAGTCACGGTCCATATCGATTGCGGACCAAGTCAAAATTTACCACTACATACGTATATTACAATATAGTATATACTTAGGAGGAAAAGTGTAAGTGTGGCTGTAAAGACTGGACACTGTACAGTAATGTAGAAATGTGTGTGCACCCATTTTGGGTCTCCCATTTAAAGGTGTTTGTGGGGCAAGTGAAGATCATGAGTTTTTCAATACCTCACAGTACTATGGGGGCACCGCTCGGCAGAGGAATCTCTTTAAATGGGGTGTGTAAGGACAGAGAGTATCCCCTAACTCAAGATGCTGCCTCCCTATATCCCACAACACTTCTGTTGAGCTGTGGGATCTATCACGACAAAGCCTTAATTTTACTACTTTAAACTATACCGAGTCTATCAACATATGCGTCTAATCGATTTTTAAACATGTTTATAGACGTGCTACTAATTACTTCTACCGGCAAACTATTCCAGCTATTTACTGTTCTACGTGTAAAAAAGTTTTCGGCAACTGTTGTCTCGAACCTTCTACTTGTCAACTTACACCCGTTATTTCTTGTCCTATTTATTGAGGTATTTCGAAAAGGCTATCTCTATCTACGTTATCGAACCCATTCATAATTTTGAAAACCTGGATTAGATCACCCCTTAGCCTCCGAGTCTCGAGCGTAGTCAATTTTAACTCCTTAAGCTTATCCTCATCCGACTTTGACCTAAGCGACGGAATCATCTTAGTTGCTCGTCTTTGAACTCTTTCGATTCTGTCTATATCTTTGCGCATATACGGATTCCAAAATTGGATCGCGTACTCCAAATGGGGTCTAGCTAATGATTTGTAAAGAGGAACTTTAATATCGCGCGATTTGTACTCAAAATTCCGAGCTATAAAACCGAACACTTTGTTCGCCTTATTGACCGCTGCTGTACTTTGTTTCGCTACTTTTAAATCACCAGTGACTATAACTCCTAAATCTTTTTCCTGCTCTGCGCTTGTTCACTCTTTCCCTGACATACTATACGCAAAATTACCGTTACGCGAACCTATATGCAAGATTTTGCATTTATCAACGTTAAATCTCATTTGCCATGTGACTGACCAATCAACGATTTTATTCAGATCTTCCTGGATTTTACCTCTATCTTCGTCATTAATCGCCCTACCACCGAGCTTCGTGTCATCCGCAAACTTTGAAACTGCACTGACTAGGCCGACATCCAAATCGTTAATATATATATATAAGAAAAAACAAGGGGCCCAATACAGAACCCTGAGGAACGCCACTCGCTACATTAGCCCAACACGACTCCGCTCCATCAACGACCACCCTCTGTTTCCTACCTCGCAACCACTCTTGTAGCCAATTTATTATTACACCCCTGATTCCATGAGCCTTAGTTTTTTCAATGAGTCTTTTGTGCGGCACGGTGTCAAACGCTTTTTGAAAATCTAAATACACTACATCAACCGCCCGATGACTAGCGTAAACGTCAACCACGCTTTGGAAAAATTCTAAAAGATTAGTTAAGCAAGATTTGTTTCGCCTAAAACCGTGCTGCGTATTTCTAACTAGTTTATGCAATTCTAAGTGTTCGACTATACGATCCCTAATTATTGATTCCAGTAGCTTACCTACAACAGACGTTAAACTGATTGGCCTATAATTTCCCGCCGCACCTTTATCGTCTTTCTTAAAGATAGATGTTACGTTTGCTAACTTGAAATTATCTGGTACGGACCCCTCAGAAATAGACGCATTAAAAATCTTTGTCAGCGGCACAACAATGCTATCTTTTAATTCTTTTAGTTTTAGGGGATATATGGAATCCGGCCCCGGTGATTTACGCGTTTTTATTTTATCAATATAGCGCATTACTCTCCCTTCACTAACTACAATATTATCCCAAATATTACATTATCAAAGGGAATTATGTCTATGACCGTAGGGATATTCGTTACATCTTCTATAGTAAAAACTGACGTAAAAAATTCGTTTAGCACGGTAGCCATTTCCTTGTTTTCAGAAACTAGATCTCCGTTAACATTTTTCAACGGCCCCAAGACACTTTTTACTGGATTTCTATTGTTGACGTATTGAAAGAATCGCTTGGGGTTTTCTTTATCGTCACGAGCTATGGAGATTTAAAATTCGCGCTTGGACTTTTTTATCACACTTTTCGCTTCACGCCTTAGAGATATGTAGGTGTTTCCTAACCACAAATTGTCTTTATCGCACTTATGTAGCCTGTAAGCCCTATCCTTACTCTTTATAATGTCTCCTATTCTAGAAGTAAACCACAAAGGCTTGTTATTTACTTTCGCACGCTTAATTTTGTACGGTACACATTCCTCATTTATAGTCCTAAATACTGTTTCGAACGATTCCCACATTATTTTGCGTCGGAGTTCCCCATTACGTTTTCCCAATTGACGTGTGACAATTTATTTCGAAATTTACTAAAGTCTGCGTGCTGGAAGTTAGGAATTTTAGTCGAGTTAGTTGGTTTCGAGTGACTTACTGAGAGGACAAACTCTACCATATTGTGATCGCTATTGCTTAACGGTTCTATTACTTGATGATCAGTAATTAGCCTATCATCCGTAGTTATTACTAAATCTTAAATACTGTCCAACCTCGTAGGTTCCCCAACCTTTTGAATAAGAAAGCTATCCTCGAGAAAATTAACTAAACGATTACCTTCCGCGTCTCCCTGCATTGTATCGTAATTCACGTTGGCGCAATTAAAGTCACCCATAACTAAAGCCTGCTCACTACCGATTATTCTCTTTAGTTCACGATATAACGCTTCGTCCGTATCAGCTGTTTGATTAAGGGGCCTATATATAACCGCAACAAGAAGTTTGAAATCGTTCAATTTAAGTTCTGCTATAGTCGAATCTATCGGTTCTGGAATTGAGTGCTTTACTTCTATTTCGTTCGCAATATTATCTTTGATATACAACATAACACCGCCTACTCGCCTACCTATTCTGTTTTTAACAAAACATCTAAAACCTCTAATTTGATACGCCCCTAAAAAGTCGTGTTTCAGTGCTGAGCCACGATTCATTTATTGCAATTAAATCATAGTCTTTACAAGCAATTAAAGAAAAAACTTCGTTTATTTTATTTCGTAAACTACGAGCATTTAAGGATAGAACCTTCAAATTGTTTGTAATTGCGACACCTTCGCGAGCGCAGGGTGAATTTGTAGAATTTACGCTGAGACCGTTCGAGTTATGGCAGCCTGAAAAGAAGAGACAGTATTATGAAATAGTCTTCCTAAACGCGCAGCTCCAACGTCATTAAGATGAAGTCCATCTTCGAGGAACAAGTCCCTCCTGCCGGAGAAACTGTTCCAAAAATTCGCAAAATGCACTCCTTCCTGTTGGCAAAGAGACTTTAGGTTATTGTTAATATAGGTCACCTTGCTGTAGAAATCGTTACGATGGATAATTCGAGGAAGTATACCTGTTAAAACAATCTTATTAGTTTTTTCCTTTAATCGCTCTAGTAAGTCCCTGGGGCGTGGTATGGAATTGAGTATTTGATTATGTGTCTCTGGTGTTACCTTAATGGTGCAAAGTGTCGGTGCGTGATTGTACATGTAGTGGCAAGGGTGTTGTGGGTTAGTTGTCGCTGCTGCCATGAATTGTGTTCCCCTCATATCTAAATGTTCCCTAACTTTCAGTATTTTTGTTTCTGTGTGCAGGTGTTCTATTGGTGTTGTTTGAGTGCATCCTGTAATGATACGAAGTGCGTTGTTTTGTATTGTCTGTAAAGTGTTTATGTGTGTGTTTCAGATAATTGGTGCCCAGCATGAGCTAACATAGTCCATAACTGAGCGAATATATTGTTTGTATATGAGTGATGGTGTCTCCTGCTGGTGTCCAAAGTTTGTGCCTGTTAGTACCCTAAGCGTGTTAAGTCTTGACGTACATTTGTTTTTAATGTCCTGAATGTGGTTTGCAAACGATAATGATGTGTTGTATGTGACCCCAAGTATTTTGGTCCTGTGAGTGTGTGGAATGTTGGTGTTGTTTAGTGTAAGCTGTGGAGTTATCTGGTGTTCTTTTGTGTTGCTTGTAAGGAAGGTGATGGTTGATTTTGTGGGCGCTACGTTGAGTTTATTGTGTGTGAGCCAGTCTTGTATACTGTTTATGTATGTTTGTAGTTATTTGTAGCGGTGTCGATGTTGTTGTGGGTGGATGTTAGAGTGATGTCATCTGCATATGATGATGAGGTAAGCTTGTTATCTACGGGTGTTGCAATGTCATGCATGTATAAGTTGAAGAGTGTTGGTGAGAGAACAGAGCCTTGAGGGACCCGTTCGGAAAATGCTTGTTTTTGGATGACTTGCCATTAAATGTGACATGTGAGTATCTTCCTGAAAGATAGTTGCTCAGCCACCTTTTTGTGTTATTGTGCATGTTTGTGTTGAATATTTTGTTTATGAGAGGGAAGCGTGGGATAGCATCAAATGCTTTACTAATGTCTATTGCTGCTAATAGTGTACGTTGAACTGGTCGTCTGGAGTTGATGCCATCCATGATGTGCTGCATGAGGTTAGTGAGTAATGTCGTGGTTGAGTGGTGAGGTCTGAATCCATGTTGAGTAGGCGATAGTGGTATGTGTGGGTTGGTGATTTGTAAGATTAGTCTTTCTGTTACTTTGGAACGTGTGCATAGTAAAGTAATGGGTCTATTGGAAGCTGGTTCTGTTGGATTTTTGTTTGGTTTGAGTAGTGTAATAATTGTATCTTGTTTCCATATGTCAGGAATAATACAGTGTTAGTATGAATATGTGCCGATATTTGTGAGAGCTAGTATTCCCTGTGGGCCCAAGTGTTTAAGGTGTATGTTAGATATGTTGTCTGGTCCACTAGCCTTCGAATTCTTAATGTTTTTGATGATCTTGGTGGTCTGGTCTGTATTGAAGGGTATAATGGTTGTGTCGAGTCTGTAAGTTTACTTGTGTCTGGCTGTTTGTCTGTCTGCGTGTTTCTGGTTGTTGTCTCTGTTTAAGTGACTTATCTTTGCGTAGTAATTAACTAGAATGTTAGCTTGTTGTGTATATGTTGGGATATTATTTTGACTGCGACAGATAGCCGCGTGAGAGATGTGAATGCCGCTGTTATGTTAGAGTGGGTAATGTTTATAGGCTTGTATAGCCTGGATGTATCTGTGGAGTGGTTTAGTGTTGTTATGAATTCCTGAATGTTTCTGTTTGTTTTTCTTTAAGTTTGTTGTTTATTTCTGTGTTGAGCGGTTGTATCTGCTGTTTTATGGCTTCTGTGTGTGGTGTTTGTGTGTTATGTTTGAGGTTGTTACGTTGCCTTATGAGGTGGGCTATTTCTCTAGTGTAATTTGGGTTGTATTTCCTAATGTTGCCCTTGGGTATGTATTTGTTTGCATTATTGATGATCTGATTAAATGTCTTGAGTGTTGTATTGATGTTTATGATGGGTGTGCTGTTTAACGTGGTGGATTGTTCCTCAGTCTGTATTTTGAACTGTTCCCAATCAGCTTTCTCGCAATTTCTGTAATGTGCCTAAGGCTGTTGGGGCAGAGTGTAGAACGTGTTGTAATGATGATGGGCATGTGGTCTGATGACAGTTGTTTTTCTGTTCTCCAATGTGTATGTGTTGCTAGTGAGGGGAAACAGAACGTTATATCTGGGGAGGAGTTTGAGTATCCTGCTTGAAGTGGTATGTGTGTATGTTCCGTATTGTTAAGAATGAAGAGGCTGTTTAGTTGTGTGGCTATGTTGGCGCCTCTGGTGTTGCTTTGGTTGTGCAGGTACCAACTAGTGTCTTTAGCGTTGAAGTCTCCTCCTAAAATGACATTAGTGAGAGAGGCCAGATTGTGTAACTGTGGATTGTAATTGGCTGGCACCTGAGGTGAACTATCTGGTGGGATGTAAATGTTGATTAGTGTGGTGTTGTGTTTTGCGTGTGTTTTAATGTTAACTGCCTGTATTTCTATCGTGTTATCTGCTTGGATTGTGTTTGTAATGTTTTGGGTGGCATCAGTGTAGCTGAAAATAGGTCCGGCCCCGGGAGCCGATCGGCACTCTGACCGTGCCACGCAACAGGCCGTCGACTGCCACTCTGGCAAACCATAGACAGTCCGCTGCACGGAGCTTTGAGGAAGTTTGGCCGCCAGCGCGTTGATGTTACGTCGCCTCTTCTTCGCGTTGACGTGTCCCGACCTGGAGGATACAGCCACTGTTAGAAGCTTCCTCGTCAGCTGCTAACACTTTTTTCACGTTGTTCTAGCTAACTGTTCAGAAGTTTTTTTTATAAACAAATATCAGTTTTCTGCTCAAAACGGGTCTTTCTAATTTTAAAATTGATTTTTCAAGGAAGGAAGATGTTGACTTCAACTTTGCGGCAACAGTTGATGATATTTATGTTACTTTATTGATTAATGAAAATGATTAGGCTCTTCAAGTTATAAAAGATTTCTTTCGTAATAATTGATAAATACGAAACACAAAACGTATATGCAAACAGGATGATGATGCTTAGACTACTCAAGTTGATGAAGTTTTCTTGTTGAGTGTAACTGTGATGGATGCTTCTCCACAAATAGCTATTTGTATGTCCCCATATTTTTTTTAGTATTGTTTTAGATGTATGTAGTTTAGGTGTATTTTTGAAAGTTTTGTCAAAAACTGTTTTGGACATGACAGTTCGGCAGGGCCGGATTAACCATTAAGCAAAATAAGCCCGTGCTTAGGGCATCAAGGGAAGGGGGGCACCACAGAAATTTTCCATTGTCGGATTTACCATGGATTTATTATACTATTATAATACCAACAGAACAACTATGCAACAAGGCAGGCTGGATGCCTTATCTCTACTAAGTATAGAAGCAGATGTGTTACGTAAGATTAGTTTTGAGGATCTGATCAAAGACTTTGCAATTAAAAAAAGTAGGAGAAAACTTTTCAAATATAAATGAAGTGGAAGTATACAAAATAAACATTATTTTCCATCTTACTGTAAGTTTTGTTTCATTTCAAAAAATAAAATTTTATTTTATGGTTTATTTTTGTTTATATTTTGAATTACATATACTGTATATGGGGCACCAAAATCTTTTAAGTGCTTAGGGCCTCTAAAGGTCTTAATCCGGCCCTGCAGTTCGGGCAGCACCTGTATCCAGTTCTAGCGGAACTGTAATTCCATTTAGGTCTACCTCTACAATATATGGACCTGTATTATCACCACTTTGCTGCTCATAAAATAGGTACCCACTCCAATGTTCGAAGTATTTCCCTTTTGAGAATTTACACTAGAAATTTTATAATTAGAATTTCACCCCTTGTTTCCTTTGAAAAACAAACTTTAGCTATGTGGCCTATTTTACTACAGTTTTGGCAAACTGCTTCTTTAAAAGGACAGTCCTTCTTCCAATGGTGTTTTCCTCACCCAGAACATGGCTTGGAAAGCTTTTCCTCCTGTTTAGCGTTTGAATTAGTAGGTTTAGTCGTATTTGCCGCATACCTTTTATTTGTTTGTCTAGTAGGCTCATTAGGTCTGCCAGGCCTAGAAGACTTAAAGCAAGCTACTTACGTGTTGGGCTTTACTACTGTGACTGCCTAAAGCTCTAACATCTTTAGCAGCTGCTTCCCTAGCCGCAGCTATTTCTACAGCCTGACTAAAAGTTAGGTCCTGTATAACTAATAGGGTTCTCTGGGTAGACTCCTCTTTGAGACCCATTACAAACCTATCTCTTAGCATTTCGTCTAATTTGTCCCCAAATTTATAAATATGGCTATGGGCTTTTATTCCTGCAAAAAACTGTGCAATGCCTTCATTCATCGTCTGATGCCTCGAATAAAATTTGAAACGTTCATAGATGACAACTACTCGGGGTTTGTAGTGATTGGTTAGGGCCTGTACCAATTCACTATAGCTGCAAGTTTCCGTGTTTTAGGAGCAACTAGGTCCATAACTAAGCCAAACGTTTTTGGGACTATTATAGTTAAAAAGGTAGATACTTTCTTGGCATCAGGAATGGAATTTGCGTCCAAAAAACAACCTCACCCTAATGGCACTAAGCTTCAAAGTCGTCCCCAGAATCTTCGTAGGGGTTTATATGCAGGAGCGTACCCAGAAATTTGTCAAGGGGGTGGGGGCGAACTTGGAACTAATCGTAGAAGTATAATTGAAATAGAGATAAATAATTTTTATGTACGTTCATGATGAGCTTATAGTTCAGTTAGAGATGATTAACTAGCTACTGCTAAGACACATTATGAATAAAAATATAAAAATTATGATAAAAATCTGATTAGTAACAATATTCAATGCAAACCGCAATTAGGATGCTCAGATTTGTATTAACATAAGAATAAAAAAGTGCTAATTTCGAGATTAAGCATTTCCTTGGACTGTTACTTTTATAAAAGAAAATTATTCTCAGGGCCGAATTAAGAGTTTTCAGGATCCTAAGCCATTTTAGATATTTAGTAGTAGGGGAGACAAGAGCTAGCGCCGAAATTTTTTCACTTTCATTCTCATCCTGTTGTAACCTCGCAATTTTACTGGGAAAATAATAATAATTTATTAGCTCAAAGGGGGGCGATCGCCCCTGTCGCCTTCCCCTTTGGTACGCATCTGCAAGTTATATGGCCAATCACCGACATGCTAGAACAAAACCGATTTAGGCCAAATAACGTGAAGTAGGTTAGATTTGGTTCAAATTTGATCTAGTTACTTCCCAGTTAAGGCTGAATAGTAAATTGTATTAAAGTTAGGGCTGAGTAGGAATTAGTATTAGAGTTCGGGCTGGGTAGGAATTAGTAGGCTATTAGAGTTAGGGCTGAGTAGGAATTAGTATTAGAGTTTGGGCTGGGTAGGAATTAGTAAGCTATTAGAGTTAGAGCTGAGTAGGAATTAGTATTAGAGTTAGGCCGGCGGGACCTAAGCTGTAGTAGTACGTAGCTTACCCACACAAGCCAACCAAATCGGACGCTCCACCTAGGCTAGGCTACATCCAATTTTCCAAACAACCAAATTGAACCCAATAAGCCAAATTAAATCCAATGAGCCAAATTGAATCCCATCCTCGTCGCCAAATGTAATAGCGTGGGGTTAGTGACCCCGCTAAGTTACTAGGTTTCTAAACAACAACAAAGGCACTTACCGGTGCGTTGAATTAGATATTCTTTAGGGCCTACCATAGTTTCCCTGCGTCCCACAAAGCAGTCTACCTAAACTCTCTAACTTTACTAATTTAGCAGCTATAGACATTACCCCTAACTGATACAATTTATTGACAACTTTCTACTCCATTTTCTACCCCATTTTCCTGACAGCCCTGGCTCTTCGGGAAACGGGTCGTGCTAGGGGGCGGTCAAAACAGTGAAGGCTCCCTCCTTCTAGTGCTTTTTAATACTAGGTCGATTAGGAATAAGTTTTGCGAGCTACGGGCGCTCTTAGCATCAGAATACCACGATATCGTTGCTGTCACCGAGTCCTGGATTCATACTGACCGTAGGGACTAAGTTGGGGAGTTCGAGATTCCCGGGTATAGAATGTTTCACAAAGACCGCACCCGTAGGGATGGGAGAGGGTACTAATATACGTGAGGAACACGTTGAGTCCGGTTGACTGCCAGTTCCGATCGGAACGGGAGCTGCTTGGCATCGATCTGAACGTGGAAGGGACGAACTATAGGTTAATCTTGGTGTACAGACCTCCGCATCTCCTCCTCGAGGAGGATATAGCCCAGTTAAGGTAGGTTGATTTTGGAACTGTGATCTTGGACTAGTCTAGATAGAAAGGTATTAATGTATAAAAAACGTTGCACCAACTCATATTTGTGAAAATAATTGTATTTTTTGAGGATTGTTAATTATTTTTAAGTTGTAAAATTGTCGAATTTTACTCGGAAAATCGCGCGCGCGGCATTCGCGCAATGTAAACAAACAAAATATAGGACCTTATTTCATCAAAATAATCAATTAAAATTCGGCTTTTTTAACAAAACGATGCTTGAAACTTATTGTAAATGCATTATAGATGTTTATTAGTGTATTATTTTGTATTTTTTAATGATATTTACCTATAAAATGTGTATTAAATGAAGTTATTTTATGATGCGTTCATTTAATTGTGCTTATTTTCAGATATTTCATAAAAATGGGTAAAAAACGGAAGTCTGCAGTGTTAACTCGAAGTGATAGTGCCAAAAAATTCAGTGGCCAGCCTTCCCCTTTGGATAAAACAGAGCCTCCTACCCTCCGCCAAGTTATTCAGTACAGTTATTTCCTCCAAAACAGCCACCCGGACTTGAAAGACTATGATATTGCTAAAATGATAGCAAAGGATGTGATTGAGATCTGGCAGGCAGTGAACCCGCGGCTGCCCCTGTATGAGGAATATTATGTAGTGAAATTGGTGGATAAAGTGTGCTTCAAGAAAGCAAAAGAGATAAACAGGAAATCTCTTTCTACAGTCCAGGAGCAGAATCTGGAGGAAAAGCTGGATAAACTTTTTGACATTTCTGCTTGCACCTGTAAGCTACCTGTTCGTCCCTGTGATGACAATGCTGTGAAGTGCAAGAAAGAAAATTGTCAAACACAGCACATAATCTGCACTTGTCCTCCCAGTAAGAAGGTAATGCTATTATTTTTTTAACTTTTAACTGGCCTAACTTAGTGCGATTAGGTGCCTTTTAAATGGAAGGAAATTCAATGCTTGTAATTGAAAAATATCCGCATTTTCCTCCTGTAATCTTCCTCCCCCCCCCTGGTAATAGAAATTAATAATCAATTTTTTTTCAGGATTTTATCTCTTATTTTAGATCCGCTATTTAATATACTTTAATATTTCAGGTTCCAGTAGAGGAGAGGGAATACTTGAGAGATCAGAGGGCCAAAATAGGACCCAAGGGCTCTTTCCAGCTGGGATCTGTGGATAAAGCTGCTGTGAAGAGAGACCAGAGGGCTGCAGCTGAAGCAGAAAGATTACAGAGCCAGATTCAACAGCAGCAGGAAGTGGATTTGGCCACTTTTGCCTCCACACCTTCACAAGATATTTCTTTTGAATCCAGCTCAGGAGAATCAGGAGAGGTAATATATTTTTTTTCTTATATCTTATCCCATTTTTACCCAAATTTATCCCTACTTTTTGTCCCTATTTCCCCCCTTTTTCCCCCATTTTCGCTTTAGTAATTTATTTTTTTTTTTTCGCCGACTTTTTACCTGAATTTTTACCCATTTTTCCCCCTATTTTCCCACTTTTTCCCCCTTTTCGTTTAAGTAATTTATTCTTATTTCCGCCCATTTTCGTCGATTTTTACCCATATTTTTCCCTACTTTTTCCCCTATTTTCCCCCATTTTCGCTTTAGTAATTTATTTTTTATTTTCATTTCAGCCATCTGGTGGTGAAGCTGAAGAGTTCAAGCCAAGGAGGCACCCAAGTGGAGGTTATAGCTTTTTGAAAACCCCCAGATATGCCATGGAACTGATCAGGGGTGATGTTTCTTCCAATCTTGGGGCAAGTCTTGCTAATGCCTTCCTCCTGGACTTACAAGCTATGGACCTGCTTAAGCCTGGCCTTGATGTGAAACAGATAATAGTTGATAAATCGAAAATGGACAGGGAAAAAGCTAGAATGAAAGTGAAAAGTGATGAAAAGCACAATGAGGGTCTGGAAAAGTTAGTCTGTATTGGGGTTGATGGGAAAGTTGACAAGGACACTTTGCTGTACAGAGAAGTTAAGGATGAAAATGGGGAGACTAAGCTGAAGAAAGGAAAGGGACAAGAGCACCATTTGACTTTCACAAAGGAGCCGGGAACTGAAAGTGGAACATATCTTACTCACAGAGTCATCCCAATTAAAGGTGCGACTGGAGTTCTTGGTGAAGAAGTTGCTAGTGTCTTGGAGGAGTTTAACAGTGTTCATACCCTGAAAGCTGTCCTCCTTGACAACACAAATACAAACACTGGCTGGGAGGGAGGCCTTGTAACAGCTCTGGAAAATAAAATTGAGCGGAAATTGCACACCATTGGCTGTTCTCACTCCATCAGAATGAGCTTCCTTTCAGAGCTGTTTTCAAGCATCTTGATGGCAGTACCAAAAGTCCCACTGCTTTCACTGGTCCGCTGGGAAAACTCTGTGAAATTGACTACCAAGATCTGCCACAAGTGGAATTCACCAAACTCAGTGGCCCCCTGGATGACATGGAATTTGCTGAGGAGACACTGAATGATCTCAGTAGCGACCAGAGGCTTCTTTTGGAGTATGTGCTTGGAATTTCCAGGGGCAAAGTCAACCCAAGATTTGCTGCCTGGAAAATTGGACCATTAAACCATGCAAGATGGTTGACTTTGGCAATTAGATTGATGTGTCTGTGGACCAGAGGTGCTTACCCTCCAGAACTACAGGATAAGCTTTACCAGGCCATCAAGTTCATTGTGGAAGTGTATGCAGTCAGTTGGTTTGAGATCAAAAGGGACAGCAAGTTCCACAATCAGCAGCTGTATGTACATCTTCAACATGATCCAGAGGATCAAGCAGCAGTCTGAAGAAATCCAGGGTGTTGCTTTCAAGAACCTGAAGTACAATGCTTTTGCCTTGCTGCCCGAGAATGTGCTGTACTCCATGATGAAGTCTGATGACTTGGAAGTGAGAGAAGCTGCTCTCAAGAAAATTCTGTCCATCAAGTAAGCATTTATTAATTTTAAAAAATGTGAAAAAAAAATTTTATTATGGGGATTTATTTAAAAAAAAGGCCCGAGTTCTATAAATCCCCATAATCGAATTTTTTTTCACATTTTCATATCCCAATTCCCCCCTCCCCTCTGATAATGGAAATAATCTTACCTTCTTTCTGAAAAAAAATTCGATTATGGGGATTTATAGAACTCGGTTTTTTTTTTTTTTTAATTTAAGTTAATTAAATCAGCAATTCTGAGACTAATAGGGATTAAATCTTAAACTGGAATAAAAAATAATTAATTATTATTCTTTCAGAAGTGGGAAGCCAGCCAAGAAGAGGCTGAAGAAGATCACAGCCATCAACATTGAAGCTACCCACTGGTCAGAACTAATCAACCTTTCTCAAAGTGGCATCTGTGAACCTGCTCTCACAGAAGACTTTTCTGACCAGGAGCTTCAAGAAGCATTGCTGAATGGCACCAAGCTGGAGCTGCCTGATCTGCCTTCACATTCTCAGAGTGTTGAAAGGGCCGTGAAGCTGACATCTGAAGCTTCCCATACTGTTTATGGACTCGAATCAAGGCACAAACACATTCTGGCCAAAGCCCTAAGCCGCCAGATGAGGCCTTCCTTTGCTTCTAAGGGCTCTTACAGTGAAAATTATGATGATCTTGGGATCTAAATGTGTCTATTTGACTCTGTACATGTTTTTTTTTACTTTTTTTCAATAAAATTGTAACTTTTTTCAGGATTTTTTTATGAAAATAGCATGATTTTTTCGGCCGAAAATTGCGAAAATGCGATATTTTTCGGTACGATTTTTTGACGATTTTTGAAACGGTTTCCTCAAAAAACGGTTAAAGCTAGGGATCTGAAATTTTTTGTCAGTTATTATCATATTAAGCCCTGACTATCTCGACTAGTCCAAAGTCGATATCTAAAAAAATGCGGAAAATCAACCTACCTTAATAGCCCTGTACACCGAATCCGTAGTCTGCTAGGGGAAAGGGTGTGTGTGTGTAGTTTTAGGAGACTTCAACTGTCGCAGCATAAAGTGGGAAGACAGGACTGCCGATGCCGAAGGGAGGAGACTAGTTGACTTTGCTGATGAGAACTTCCTGACTCAGTGGGCCAATGGGCCTACACAAGGCGAAAGCGTTTTAGACTTAGTATTCACGACCGAAGACAACCTCGTCACTGGCCTCACCGTTGACGAATCGTTGGGTGGGAGTGATCACGGTCTGATTAGGTTCTGTGTCTGCGTTCCTCGGGTGAAGCGTAGTGACTCTAGAGGCAGTAAGCTCGATCTACGGCGGGCGGACTTTGTTGGCCTCCGCGATAGCGTAGGTGAGATGGGGTTAGAGATCGGTGGCGATGTTGAGGAAGTGTGGAGTGCATTCCGGGACGAGTTTATGGTGTTGCAGTCTGCTGCCATACCCTCAAAACCGGTCACCACTGCTTCAACGCAGCCTAAGTGGTTCAGTCGTGACATCGCTTCGGCTATCCGAAATAGGAAAGCTGCGTATAGGAGGGCGAAGGCCAATCGTTCCCATGAGAACACTGAGGGGCATGTCTGCCTGTGCAGGCAAGTGAAGGCGAAGGTTAGGCTAGCGAAACGTAACGAAGAACTCCGGGTGGTAAGCCTCTGCAAGGGGAACCTCTAAGGAATTCGTCAGTTATGTTAATAGAAGAAAGCCCATTAGAAGCATGATAGGTCCGTTAAAGGACCCCAGAGGCGTTCTGCAGACCTCCGACGCGGACATCGCTAATGTGTTGAATGAGTACTTTGCGGGAATGTTCACCAGGGAGGACACCCGCGTCATCCCCGAGCCAGGCGTCAGGCACGAAGGTGCTGGCCTGGATAGTGTTCGGTGTACCGCGACAGTCGTTGCCGATAGAATAGCCAAACTGAGCGCGTTTAAAGCTCCTGGGCCAGACCAGTTCCTCCCCAGAGTGTTGCGGGAGGTGCTCGACCAGGTGGCTCTCCACCTGGTATTGAAAAATTATTGAAAAATTATTTTTTGAGAGAGATTATTTTTATTTAGGTGCAATATTAAGGCTAACTTTACTTTAAATAGGCACAGTAATTATAGAAATAATAATGGCCCATTTAGACACTGTCAACATAGCAACAAACTTTTTCACTGTGGGTTGCAGTGGTTTTAGGATTAAAATTTGGTCGGCAGCCAGATTACTAACTATGGTCAAGCTAAATTCATTAAAATTAATTTAGACTTACCACAAATGAAGTTGCCAGTTGAATGTTACCCTTTCTGTTTCTAACTTGTCCATAAGTTTTGAACATTTAGTTTGCAGATTTTAATTTTTATTTATTAAGTCACTATTTAGCACACTGCAAAGTTATTTATTCATAGAGGCTATTTCCCAGACCTAGGTTTTGCAGTTTAAGTTAGGCTAGGGCTGTATTACCCATAAGTTTTTGTTTTTAAAGGTTTAATGTTTTGAAGGTTTTTACTTAAGTTAGGTTAGGGCTATATTGCCCTTAGGTTTTAATAGGGGCTATTCCAGCCATTTAATTATTTAGTTAGGGCTGTTGTAGTTTCAATCTCTTACCTTAGTTAATCCTCTAACGCCGACTGGATCGAATACGTACCGTTTCAAATACATGCATTTAGAATTAACCCTACAAAAACGTTCTGCGTGAAAGGGTTAAGTATTTTGATAAAGCTACTTACACATAGTTTTGGTAGGCCACTATTTAGTTAAACAGGGTTTTAGATTTTAGTTTAATTGCAGTGGTTAATATTAAGATTTAAAGGTTGACTTTAAGTTGCCCGGTTAGTTGGGGAACTACAAGAATTTAAAAAAAAACTAGCCCACTTGATTCAGCAGCAAAAAATTTTTCTTTGTTTAACAAAGAGCTGAGTTTTTCAGTCTCAAAATAACCTTTTTTTCTTTTTCTTTTTGTTAATTAGGGAAACCCAACTTCACTAGTTGGTTGGTTAGAAACAAGGGTTATTATTTTTTATTCTAAATTTATTTTGTGGTAAATATTTGTTTTGTTTATATTTTATTTGGAAATATATATGGTTATTTCTACATATCAACTTTTTTTAACACCTGGCTACAGTCTCCATCAAATCGTTGGAGACGGGCCAGGTGCCTGGTGACTGGAGGGAAGCCAATGTGACCCCTATCTTTAAGAAAGGGGATCACGAAAGTCCAGGGAACTATCGTCCCATTAGCCTCACTTCGGTTGTAGGTAACTTATTAGAGGAAATAATAGCGGATAGGATCGTTGACCATTTGGATTCCTACAAGCTGCTTGGGGACTCCCAACATGGGTTTAGACGGCATAGGTCGCGTCTCACCAACTTGCTCGAGTTTTTCCACGTCATGTTGAGTGAGTATGATAAAAGTAGGGCGATTGATATACTTTATCTCGACTGTCAGAAAGCCTTTGATAAGGTACCTTACCGCCGGCTAATGGTCAAAGTGCGCGCGCTGGGTATCGGTGGGGAAGTAGGTAGGTGGATTGAAAACTGGTTGAAGAATATGCGGCAGAGGGTTGTAATTAAAGGGGCTAGTTCGGGTTGGGCCTCGGTCACTAGTGGGGTTCCTCAGGGTTCCGTTTTGGGGCTACTGTTGTTTATCATTTACATAAATGATATCGATGGTGGCATCGTCAGTAGGATCGCCAAATTCGCTGATGACACCAAGCTTGGGGCGAATGTATGGACGCCCGAGGCGATCGAGCAACTGCGTGCGGACCTAGGTAGGATAGGAGAATGGTCGGAAAAATGGCAAATGCCGTTTAACTTGAGTAAATGCAAAGTGATGCACATTGGCTACGCCAATCCCAAGTCGGACTACTCGATGTTGGGGAGTAATATCAAGGCCACTGATTTGGAAAACGACTTGGGTGTGCTAATTAGCAGCGACCTTAAGTTTACGAAACAGTGCGTAGAGGTGGAAAAGAAAGCCCAGAAGCTGTTGGGTTATATGAGGAGGCAATTTCGATTTCGGAACAAGAAGAGTGTGCTCTCTCTGTACAATTCTCTGGTTCGGCCGCACCTGGAGTATGCTGTGCAGTTCTGGTCGCCAACCCTCAGGAAAGATATTGAGAGGCTAGAGCGAGTGCAGGCGAGGGCCACAAAGTTAATCCCTTCCGTTAGGCATATGGGCTACAATCGACGCTTACGCTCCCTGAATTTGTTTTTGCAGGAAACTCGGAGGCTGTTCGGTCAACTCATCGAGGTTTTCAAGTTCTTACGCGGGTTCAACGATGTCGATTTTAGAAGCGTGTTTAGTTTGAATGATAACCCAACTCGCAACAATGGTTGGAAGTTGGATTTGAAACGGTTTAGGACTAGTGTGTGTGGGAATACTTTACCTATAAGATCTGTGACACGTGGAAGAGGCTACCTTCAGAAGTTGTGAACAGTTCTTTTGTGGATCTGTTCAAGAAAAGGTTAGACCGAATCTTGCACACTATTTGAGGGTGTATGAATTTTTCCCTGGCACCCATTGCCATAGGTACCTCCTCGGTATGGGCTGCAAGGCCTTTTGAGGTACTACTTTTCCTCGTAATTTGTCACCTTAGAAACATCACCAATTTTAATTTAGCACCCACGATTTAGTGGGATATGAATAATCATGCTCTAGTCCAGCCAAAACAAACGAACAGCCCGCGTTGCTCTGTTTATCCCTTTGTGTTGCCATTCAGCTTTCTTTTAGTGACTTTAGACTATATATGTATGTATATATATATATATATATATATATATATATATATTATATATATATATATATATATATATGAAAATTATTTCACCAAAGTAACACGTGAAAAATATTTATGATGAATAAAACCACGAAGGAAAGGAAACACAAAATGGTGCTCAAGCGCTTTCGTCTAATAACATCCTCAGGAACACTGAAGTACATAAAAGGGTAACAGCCTATATATAGGTTACAGAAAGAAAAAAAAAGAAAAATAAATAACATACATACATACATACACACACACACATATATATATACATACATATCTATATATAGGGTGAACCAAATGTAGGTGGACAGTAAATGATAACGTTTATTTTGAGAATACATATTTAATTTTTTTGTATACTATAATACAAAATAAAATTTAAATAAATTTAGTTATAATATTTAATATAATATAACACAAACACCATAGTTATAATGAACACCATAGTTATAATATAATATAACACAAACCGTATTCAACCTACTGTCCACCTACTTTTGGTTCACCGTGTATACATATACATACATACATACATACATATATATATATATATATATATATATATATATATGCAATAAACAGAGAAGTAAAAATAAAATTAAAAATTAAAAATTAAAGGATTATCAGTGAGGCGTACAGATTTGTAAGGAATAATATCGATTTTTAGCACAAGATCAAATGGATTATAAAAATACAAATTTATATTGGAAAACTGCCCTGGTTTTAACACTCTGCCTATGGTCAGGTTTCGATATATATAAAAATAAAATGCAAATTAAAAGTTAATAAAGTAGCAGACAAGTTTACCAAAGATTTAGTGTTCTACCCTTCTTATCTAAATCTGTTTGGAAGGAATTCAAAATAACAGGATCGAGTTGAAAAAGACCTTTGCTTATGTTGAAGTTATTTGAAAGTTGGATAATGGCAGACTCAAGAATATTTCTATTAACAATGTTGCTAGAATGGAATAAAACTGAAGCATTATTCCAATCAATACAGTGGGATAACTCTGACAAATGGACAAAAAGGGCACTGGACAACTGTCCTGTTCTAACGGAATATTGATGCTGTTTATACGTGTGTGCAAATCCTTTCCCGTCTGACCTATGTAAAAGGAATCACATTGTTTACAACCAATTTTATAGATAATGCCTGAATTATTGGTAGGGCTATTTTTTACTATGATATTTTTCACGATATTGTTATATGAAAATACTACATTAATATCCAAAAGTTTAAGTACATTAGCAATGCCTAAAAAGCCCGGGAAAAATGGAAGTACTAAAATATTTTTTACAAAGTACGAGTGTTATTATTGACACGAGAGAAAGTTCGTTTTGCCTTGTTGAGACAAGATTCCATAAACGCAGATGGATAACACAAATCACTTCCAATACCGTTGATTTTTTCCAATTCGGCATCGATGTATTCCGGACTGGCGATCCTAAGGGCGCGGAGAAACATTGATGGAAAAATGGCCTTCTTAGTGGGGGTGTCATGTCCCGAGTAAAAGTGTACGTAGGACAAATTGTTTGTTGTTTTCCGATAGATACTAAACTTAAAACCTGGGCTTTCCCTATGTACACGCACATCCAAAAATGGGATTGAATTGTCTTGTTCCACTTCTAAAGTAAACTTAATGGAGGGGACTTGATCATTTAACTGAAGGAGGAAGTTATCCAGGTCACGATTCATGGGCCGATACACAAAATATCGTCGACGTACCGCAACTACGGGATGCCAACCCCCAGGATTCTCGGAATATAAGTAATTTCGAAAAACTCCATATAAATATTGGAGAGGAGGGGCGATAAGGGGTTGCCCATGGCCATCCCAAAAACTTGTTGATAATACCGTTATTGAAAGTGAATTTACAGTCTTTGATGCAAAGCTTAATAAGTTCCAAAACAATGTGTGAAGGTAGTGGCAGGTCATACTTATGTAATTCTTGGGAGAGAAAGTCAAGCATATCGTCTATCGGCACTTTTGTAAACAATGAACAAACATCAAAACTGATCAATCTAATGTTAGTTTCAGTACGTGCATTATTCAATTTTTCAGTAAGATCCATGGAATTTTTTACATGTGAATCAGAGATAGTTCCGAGAATGGGGGACAAGACTTTGACAAGCCATTTGGAGAGTTTATAAGTAATAGAGCCCACCGAGCTAATAATAGGGCGCATAGGGTTACCAGGTTTGTGGGTTTTAATAAGACCGTAAAGGTAGAGCGGATCAGGTGAAGTGGACATGAAAAGCGGAATTAAGTCCTTATGATCTTTGAGAATGCGTTTCAATCCACTATTAAATGATTTGATGACGTCATCCTGCGGGTTCTTCCTAAGTTTGCTGTATGTGGCGGGGTCCTGGAGAAGCTCGTTCATCTTTCCGATGTAGTCCACTTTGTCCATAATAACTATGGTGTTAGCCTTGTCTGCTTTAGTAATATGGAGCTCCCCATCTTTTTTTAATTGTGAGAGGCTATTGCGAAAACGTTTAGGAAAGTTATCTTCGTAATTACCATTCGCCGCACTATAAACGAGGCCTTTAACTATGTTAAACAAATACTGAGGGAGATTACACTGTTTTTAAAAACACGCGAGACTGTAACAAATTTGTAAAGCCGAAGGTTTTTAACAATAAAAAAGGACATACCATATCCAAGGGCACTTTTTGCATCGTCACTAATGTTTTTCGAAGAAAGGTTCAAAACACACTTTGAGCTTGCTTTTTTACTCCTGACTATCTCGAATGAAACTTTTAATTTTTCGATCCAAAATGTTACGAAGTGAAGTAGTTCTCCGACGTAACTCGTTGTAAATTTCATCAAACAAAGGTTGGATCCACGGTTGGGGAATAACGGTTACAAAATTATGTTTGGGATGTTTAAATTTTTGAAGGCGGACCACTCATTTTGTCTGGTGACTTCAATATGTTTCTTAAAATTAATCTGCTGAAGTTGTTGAACGGATGGTCGTCAATTTGTCTGAGGCGAATCGGAAGCAGGGATTTCGGAAGAACTTGCTCCTCCAGACACTTAGTAAGAAACTTCCGTCGGATACGAATTGCATGCCCCTTCATTAATGTAGAAGAAAACACGGACACAAACGGAGACAAGAGAGGGAACAGCAAGCCGAAGGAACGCGTGGTGTTCATTATATGAAAATTATTTCACGAAAGTTTATAGTGCGGCGAATGGTAATTACGAAGATAACTTTCCTAAACGTTTTCGCAATAGCCTCTCACAATTAAAAAAAGATGGGGAGCTCCATATTACTAAAGCAGACAAGGCTAACACCATAGTTATTATGGACAAAGTGGACTACATCGGAAAGATGAACGAGCTTCTCCAGGACCCCGCCACATACAGCAAACTTAGGAAGAACCCGCAGGATGACGTCATCAAATCATTTAATAGTGGCTTGAAACGCATTCTCAAAGATCATAAGGACTTAATTCCGCTTTCATGTCCACTTCACCTGCTCTGCCCTACCTTTACGGTCTTATTAAAACCCACAAACCTGGCAACCCTATGCGCCCTATTATTAGTTCGGTGGGCTCTATTACTTATAAACTCTCCAAATGGCTTGTCAAAGTCTTGTTCCCCATTCTCGGAACTATCTCTGATTCACATGTAAAAAATTCCATGGATCTTACTGAAAAATTGAATAATGCACGTACTGAAACTAACGATAGATTGATCAGTTTTGATGTTTGTTCATTGTTTACAAAAGTGCCGATAGACGATATGCTTGACTTTCTCTCCCAAGAATTACATAAGTATGACCTGCCACTACCTTCACACATTGTTTTGGAACTTATTAAGCTTTGCATCAAAGACTGTAAATTCACTTTCAATAACGAGTATTATCAACAAGTTTTGGGATGGCCATGGGAAACCCCTTATCGCCCCTCCTCTCCAATATTTATATGGAGTTTTTCGAAATTACTTATATTCCGAGAATCCTGGGGGTTGGCATCCCGTGGTTGCGGTACGTCGACGATATTTTGTGTATCTGGCCCATGAATCGTGACCTGGATAACTTCCTCCTTCAGTTAAATGATCAAGTCCCCTCCATTAAGTTTACTTTAGAAGTGGAACAAGACAATTCAATCCCATTTTTGATGTGCGTGTACATAGGGAAAGCCCAGGTTTTAAGTTTAGTATCTATCGGAAAACAACAAACAATTTGTCCTACGTACACTTTTACTCGGGACATGACACCCCCTAAGAAGGCCATTTTTCATCAATGTGTCTCCGCGCCCTTAGGATCGCCAGTCCGGAATACATCGATGTCGAATTGGAAAAAATCAACGGTATTGGAAGTGATTTGCAAAGGTGGGCAGTTGCGCCGCAAAAAGTTGCGGCGCAACTTGCGGCGCAACATTTTTGGTTGCGCTTGCGCTTGCGGCGCAACTTTTTGAAAAGGGTTGCGCTTGCGCGTGCGGCGCAACTATTTCAACAGAGTTGCGGTTGCGGTTGCGGCGCTACAAAAATTGTTGCGCGTGCCCACCACTGCAGATATACGTTAAATGCAAAGGTGGGCAGTTGCGCCGCAAAAGGTTGCGGCGCAACTTGCGGCGAAACATTTTTGGTTGCGCTTGCGCTTGCGGCGCAACTTTTTGAAAAGGGTTGCGCTTGCGCGTGCGGCGCAACTATTTCAGCAGAGTTGCGGTTGCGGTTGCGGCGCTACAAAAATTGTTGCGCGTGCCCACCACTGGTGATTTGTGTTATCCATCTGCGTTTATGGAATCTTGTTTCAACAAGGCAAAACGAACTTTCTATCGTGTCAATAATAACACTCGTACTTTGTCAAAAATATTTTAGTACTTCCATTTTTCCCGGCTTTTTAGGCATTGCTAATGTACTTAAACTTTTGGATATTAATGTAGTATTTTCATATAACAATATTGTGAAAAATATCATAGTAAAAATAGCCCTACCAATAATTCAGGCATTATCTATAAAATTGGTTGTAAACAATGTGATTCCTTTTACATAGGTCAGACGGGAAAGGATTTGCACACACGTATAAAACAGCATCAATATTCCGTTAGAACAGGACAGTTGTCCAGTGCCCTTTTTGTCCATTTGTCAGAGTTATCCCACTGTATTGATTGGAATAATGCTTCAGTTTTATTCCATTCTAGCAACATTGTTAATAGAAATATTCTTGAGTCTGCCATTATCCAACTTTCAAATAACTTCAACATAAGCAAAGGTCTTTTCAACTCGATCCTGTTATTTTGAATTCCTTCCAAACAGATTTAGATAAGAAGGATAGAACACTAAATCTTTGGTAAACTTGTCTGCTACTTTATTAACTTTTAATTTGCATTTTATTTTTATATATATCGAAACCTGACCATAGGCAGAGTGTTAAAACCCGGGCAGTTTTCCAATATAAATTTGTATTTTTATAATCCATTTGATCTTGTGCTAAAAATCGATATTATTCCTTACAAATCTGTACGCCTCACTGATAATCCTTTAATTTTAATTTTTTTATTTTATTTTTACTTCTCGTTTGTTGCATATATATATATATATATATATATATCGTAAAGAACGACGCTTGTATAGGAGATATTCCGCGCAAGACGAGAGAGAGAGAACGAAACAAATGAAAAATGAGGTAACCACCTGGGAATCGAACCCGGGATCT